>VYZP01025152.1:62166-76010 GCA_013400635.1 Hypocryptadius cinnamomeus
TTTTAATTGCTACAAAGTTGTGTAGTCAGTCACATGGGACACAGTTTAGTCCATGTGAAAGGAATGTAAAATATAATTTTCAGTATGGGTATTATTTGTTACATTATGTATTTTTAGCCTAGAGGATGAAGTATATATCCTAAATACCTGTTTCAGCACATAACCCACTAATTCTCAAGCATATGGCAAATGCTGGTACCTTCAGGTTATGTACAAACTGAACTGATTTTATTCCTGTCTTAATGGTTTGTGAAAAGGCAACATAATAGCTTCCATCGAGGAACATTACTAGAAACAGTATTATTTAAAATTCCAGACTTTGTTGCAAATGCATTTCTTTTTATTTTTCTTTCCTTTGTCCCAACCAGATCATCTGTTAAGTTGGGCATGACAATATTTTTCTTCTTTTTTAAATAAATATAAACAGAACTAAGCAGAGAGCAGAAATTCTCTGCAGCCTTAAGATACCCAATTTTTCATTTGACCTTTATAAAAAGTCAATTTGTGCTTTGTTTCTTTAACGTGAAATCTAAAATGCCCTCCAGCCCCTTCCTCACAGAATTCATTTTTGACCATCAGCAAAGAAATTCTGCCTTTGCTCTTTTCAGGCACTGCTGAAGCTCAGGAGGCAGGGGCGTTGTTTCTGCTTTTTGTTTCTGCTGGAGGGTTCATGTTGCAGGGCTCTGGTGTCACTGCCATAATGTCCTCTCTTTGCAGTTAACTGTGCTTTGCAGAGCATCAGTGTGAGCTCCCTTTGAGGAGGAATAACTGTGGATTGAAGAGAGATGAACCCCTGGAGTGCTGGTGGTGCATCTGTTGCTGACAAGAACAAGTTAGGCTAGTTCTTAAATTCCTTAAGCCAGAAGTGGTGGCTCACTTAGGGTGACTCACCCTTTGGAGATCCCCCACAACAGCAGAAAGAGGCTGAATTTTCAGAACAGGGAAACACATCTGTTTGCAGCTGGTGGGTGACAGTTCTGCAGAACTCCTTTATTGCACGGAGTGCAGTTGATAGGAGTGGGCATGAAGCATCCTCTGAATTAATTTGCTTATGTTCCACAAAGCATCACCCAGGGGTTTTCTCACAGTAATTTGGATTCTGCCTCTAGATGTTCAGTGGGAGAGTCACACCTTGTGATTTTTTGTGCCCTTAACAACTCTGAGTAAATCTCATTACCTTCTTGACAGTCCATCAGTGACTTCCAGAGTAATGTGGTATGGGAAAGTCTTTCCAAAGAGCTCTGCTGTGTCTCTCCAGGTAAGCTCTCCTGCACCTGGGAGCACTTCCTAGCTGGTCCCCAGGCTGGAAGGGACACGTCCCTTGACCTTGTTCCTGATACCACACCCACAGTGCATAGTTTTGGACACAAGCATACATGCCTTATCATGCCAGCTGTGGTCAAGTACTCACATGAAACCCAGATTTCCAAAGAAGATGCTGCAGCTTGGAATTGTTGTTGAAGAATCACAGTTTCCTGTCAGTAAAGGTACACAGTTTATTTCTGGGTTAAATTTAAATATCAATACATTAGAAGGATGTGGCACTCGGTTGAAAACCCGTGATGGTGTGGTTGATCAAACCAGTCGCATTTCTTTTCTGGCTGAACCAAGGTTTGTGATTTACAGGCTGCATTGATGCCTTAGAGAGGCTGGGAGGTTACCGGAACTGCATGAATTGAACATTACCTTCTACAGACTTCTTTCAAATAACCATGATTTAATAGAGGATTACATTTTTGGAAATTCAAACACCGTATAGTATCCCTAATTGCTCAATGTTCTAAAAATAAAGTTAACACAAGAATCAGCCCTACAGAATCAATTTAGTGTCTCTTCTTTCCAAACTTTCTAATCTGTGGTAATAAAAATTCTTCTTGTAAGCTATTTTATGTATTTTGTGACAGTGCAAGGCATTTAAACTAGGGCCTCAAAATGCTCATGAGCACAGATTTGTTAAGTTTTCCAACATTCAGTGGAAGAAAGTGAATGTTATTGCACTAGAAGTCTGCAACAGAGTTGGAAGGAGAAAAAAATTAAGGCCTCTGGATTCTGTGAATCCTTTTACTTTAACCACAAGATCTTCCTTTTGCATCTGTGACTCAAAAATAGAAGTTATTTTCCTTCATTGTAATGAGATGTAGTAATTAGAATATGGAAACAGTCTGTGGCCTGTGAAGCTGTGTAGAGATGTCACTACCGCATCTTAGAGTCACTTGGGGCTTTGTGGTCAACTGGAGATAGAATTTGAACTGTCCTGATCCAAAAGCAGAGGCTCTTCTTCATTGTTGGGCTAAAAAAGGAATCTGCACTGGAATTTTGCTATAAAGGGACTGTGGTGTTCATATGTGATAAGGTTTGGTTCTGGCCACTCCAAACAATGTTATGTCATCTGTGTGTCTGTAGGAAGGATAGAGCAGCAGGAGTTCCTGGGCAGCGCTCAGTAGCTCTTAATGTCTGATTACTCATCAGTCAATTCATTTACTGCAGCTTTGTGTGTGCAGTGATATGGCTCAGTGTTGTATAATTCATCTCCCTCTGCAAGAAACTCACTGTCCTGGTTTGCAATGAGACCTTGGAAATGTGTGAGTGTTGCTCAAGGAACTTCTTTTTTCTCCGCTTTCTGCTTCGGTTCCTGTTTTTACCCATCTGTTTGACTTTTCTGATTGCCTTTTGAGTCTACAGAACTTCCCAAGGCAGGGAAAACTGTACTGTCCAGCTCTTCTGTCAGTCTCTTCATTCCAGCATCACCCACCTACGTTGCCAGGGAATAATAATACACAGAACTGTTTGAAAGCATCTTCATTTACATGATTTCCAAAGTGCCTTTATGTCTGATCATCAGGATGCCATTTAAAATTATATCAGACCTGGAAACCAGTGGTTTGGAATTCATGAGAAATTGGTTGACTCTG
Organism: Hypocryptadius cinnamomeus; assembly: GCA_013400635.1. Lineage (NCBI taxonomy): Eukaryota > Metazoa > Chordata > Aves > Passeriformes > Zosteropidae > Hypocryptadius > Hypocryptadius cinnamomeus. The sequence continues at coordinate 65,079 of VYZP01025152.1, forward strand.
TGTTGTTGGTGATCATAGTGGGTGTAGACCAGGAAGACATAACAGAATCATGGGATGGTTTGGGTTGGAAAAAACCTTAAAGGTAATCTGGTTCCCATGGGCAGGGACAACTTCCACTCTCCCAGGTTGCTCCAAGCTCCATCCAACCTGGTCTTGGATGCTTCCAGAGATTCAGGGGCAGCCACAGCTTCTCTGGACAAAAGATTACACAATTATACTCCTTAATGATTTTAAAAGCAGGCAACACTGGAAGGCTGCCTTTGCTACTGGATCTTCAGAGAAGAGTGAGTTACCTGGTTTTGTTGGACTGGATGATGGATCCAATCTTCCTGGCCTTGTCCACAGAGAAACTTCTACTGACTGACCAGAGGTGCAATTCCAATGCTCCATCCATTCCAGCATATCTCACCATATGGATATGCTTATTCCTGTGTAAAAACATTCACCTGGGGAGTAATATTATTACAGCAGTAAATCTATGTCATGCTTTCCTTGAGGATATGAGCTCTTTAAGTGCTGAAAGCTTTAAGGAATGAACACTGGTGGCTAGTGAAGGGAAATAAGAAAGAAAAATTCTGTTACTCCAAGGAAACTTGTATTTGACCTTGACTAAGCTAAGGAGTAAATGGTGTATTATCCCCTCATCTTAAGACAACCCATATATGTTTGTCATCTTGACTAGGTTTTCTTTTTCCTCCCTCCAAAATTATATTTTTTGGGTGGTATTTGAGGATTTTTTCCATTCATCTGCAGTTTGAGCAGCTCAGCAGCAGGGTCAGAACAGGGGGTACTGCTGCAAGCAAGATACAAAGGAGGATCTTGCACCCCTCGTATCTGTTAAGCTCACTGTGCATGTGTCAGGAGCATAAAAACATATTATTTTACTCAGGATTTCCCCAAAGTAAATATAGCTTCCTACCCTCTTTTGAACTCACATGAACTCTTCTGATGCCCAGAGGCTGCAGCCACAGTTAAACCCAAGTTTTATTATTCACCTGTGGGAAAAGCAAAGGCCCCACGTGTCTTCATCATTTTGTGAGCAGGAAGTTTGTTTTAGCTGGAACCCGTGTCTGAATGGAACGGCCTTGAGATTGCTGTGTGTCTCCTTTCTCAGGAATTATGCCTTTCCCTGGACTTGTCAGCAGTGGGACAGGTGGAACAAGTGATGTGGCCAGGTTTGAATGGATCCTTGGAGAGAAGGGTTATGTACAGAAGACAAGTGATGTAGTCAGGGTTGAGTGAAAAATATGATTTATTGTCTGTTTTTATAGTTTATCTTGCTACCATTTTGTATACACACTTTATAAAATACCGTTGTATTTAGTGCCAGCTCTTGTCTGTGTGTGCTAGTCAGTTATAAAGCTCAACAAGGATACCCTACAGTTCTTAAAATAGCTAGACATATTTTTGCTCCAATGAGTTCACCATTTCTAACTACAAAATAAGTTTTAATTACTTCCTATATCTCTATTATGTTTTTGTGGTCACTTCAGTCTGATTCTGTTCTTTCTTCATGGATAGATTCCAGACAGTAAAGGCAGAGCAGCTCAGGGAAGGCTGGACGTTGTTTCTGTTTAACAGCCTGAAACATTTCTGCTGGTGTTACATGGCAATGATTAAAAGGGAATTCCCTCCTTGTAGAAACCTTCAGGGGAGAACACGTTAGAAGAAGGAAGACAAAGAATATTACAAATAAACTCTACCCCTCAGCAGATATTATGTCAGCAAAACCCACTTCCAGCTGAGATCATTGCACAAAGCCCCTGGTTCCACCAGCTCCAACAAGGAATCAGTCTTTTCCCAACAGAGCTCTTTGGGCAGAGGAGTGCTCGTGTTTGCATCAGTCCTCATTGTCTCTGGAAACAGCCTCAGCATGGATGGACAGGAGTTCAAGAATTACTCAAACTGCCAGATTTCCAAAATTATCATTGTAGAGTCTCCTCCAGGCCCGGAGGACCTCCTGTCTCCATTTGTTTGTAAAACTGTTCTGCCTGCAGTAAAAGAGTGTTCATATGCATTTGTGGGAAAGCCTAGGCACTAGTAACCATGAAGGACAAGGCAGCAGATGCTCTGCTTCTGGAGGGGGGACAATTTTATTGTCTATTATCAAGCTACTCTGACATAGTTTTCAAAACAACAGCTTTCTGCTTTTAACAGCTGTAATCATCACTAGGAAAAGATGAGAAGATGAGCCTCACTGCACCCTCTTGAAGCTTTTTTTTTTCATAGAAAACTGAGATTTTTAGTGTGGAAGAAAAAGATTGCTCTTTTGCCCCTTTCTTTTCTGTAAGAGAAGACATGAATCCATTCACATTCCTCTATATTTAACAATGGAGAGGTTTCATAGTCTTCATAAAACATGCCAAGTTTCTTAGCTAAGAAGATTAGGACATAGCTACAAAGCTGCATTATAATCAGAGACTCTTCATTAAGAGGTTATTGGATATTAATTGTCTATTGATACTGACAAATACTTCATAAGCAAGTTCTTTTCTGCCTGAAGTCAGATCACTGGTGCATTTGCCAATGAGAGACCACTAATAGAGCTACAGCCTGTGGACAAGTGCTACAGACAATATTGTGGTGTTGTGTTACAGGAGAGAGATGTAATTTGAGGGCACTTATGCCCAAGAACTGTCATTTTTGATGAGGCTGGGCACAGAGGGACAACACAGTGGCCTGTTGCACAGTGCCACGGAGGTGACAGTGAGCTGGAGGTGCTCTCCCAGTGCAAACTGCGGGACCAGCCCAAGCAGCCACAGATGGCAACAGGCCAGGTCATGGCAGATTGATTTGTCCTGAACCTGGGAAAATCCTTAGAGGGAAAGGAGCTTAAAGAAAGCTGTTGGTAATAAGCAGAATTGGTTTTTAATGGGGTTCACAGAGATAGAACAGAAATAAAATCTGTGTTTGCATAAGATGGAAGGAGAAGCAGAAAGCGCAGAGCAGCAGTGACTGTCTTGATCTGAAAGGCTCAGCAAGCAGAGCTCAGGCAGCCAGGCTCCATTAAGATCCTATCCATAATGCATGAGGTTTGGAAACCCAGGGGACTGCCCAACAAAAATGGAAGAGTCCTCCAAATTCCCCTTCCGAAAGCAAAAGCGCTAGGTTGTCTGTCCCAGAAGGGGCCTGTCAGGAGGGCACTTCGGGTAAGTAATGGCTCACTTTGGCAGAGGTGATGGAGCACTAATACGCTGCATGGAGAGCGCGGCCCTCCCCGCACTCGCACGCTCTGTGTTCGAGGATCACCGCGGGCAAACAGCGCCGGACTCAGTTCATCAGCATTAGCCTGATTTTTGTTTTATTTTGGGCAGATTGCAGGACATAATTCCTGCCTTCAATTTTCTGTCAGACTGGGAATACCAGTGTCCTCCCTTTAACTTAGTTAAACCTTAAACCTTTAAATGTTAACCCTTTATTTCTCTGGTGTGGTTCTAAAAAGATTAGGTGTCTAGTTCACCAATTATGGAGTTTAGAGGAACTCACATGAAGAGTGTTGGTTTACATGACTGAAGTACTAGACAGAGTGGCCAGCCTGAAAATGTGCATTTGGACTTTTCTTGGGACTCTGACTGATTCGGTCCTCACATGTTTTCCTGTCTTTTCTGCTGAAGTTGTGTATCAGACCTGCTATCAATCACTGCAGTCCTGTTTCTCATTTCTCATTTGTGTGGCATTTTTGAGTCTACAGCATAAATACAGTATTGAAAAAGCAAAATTATTAACTGAAATAGTTTCTTCATTAGAGTTATTTCTGCTGGAACAAAGATGCAACATGCACTGATTGGAATGACTGAATAAAATGGAGCTTGAAACTGAGGAGATATTTCCCAGCTGTCCATGTTTTACTTTGCTGTGGGCTTTGCACTGTACAGTAATGCAGACCTGAGCTGACCTTCAGGATCTTCACAACTGTGGTGTCTGATCTTTTCCACCTCAGAGAAGACGGAGGATATGTCAGTTCACACATGTCCAATTTATTTGCAGCAAACTACAGAATTCTGGAGAATATAAAGCCTCCATCCCAGACACCACAAAGTCTTTAGCCACCTTATACTTTGGCATCAGCTGAGGGAACAGCTGGAACAGCAGGGATGGAAGTTACAGTACCAGAAACATCTTTGGCTCCACTGAAATCAAACTTGGCAAAGTATAATGGTAAATTTGCTTCTCAGGCCTCAGAGGTGACAATTCCTTTTTCTTTCCCAGTAAGGCCTGCTGCCTGGGGTTCAATTTGACAAGCTGGTCTCTTCAGAATATTAGGAGGATCCCAATAGAAGGTGAGATGGAAGGCTGGTGTTTCTTGCATAGTCCTGTCAGCAGATTCCCAGTCTCCTGTGCAGGGAGGAGGAATTGGAATCCTCCTCAGCCTGGGAGGAATTGGTCTCTCATTGGAGACAGCAGTTCTGAGGAGGATCATGAAGAATAGCTAAAATCAACCTAGACTCTTGGAAAAGAGATTCTGGGTGAGTGCAGGATCCTTTCATGGCTCCAGCCATGATTTTGCAGCAAACCCAGTGTTCAGCTTGTTTTGAAAGCAGAGATACTTGTCAGCAATTATTGCTGAGCTAGGGAGGGCACAGTTAAGATAGATAAACTTGTCAGCTGTGTCAACTGTGCTGATGGAAGAGCAGAAGGGCCAGCTGGAAGGTTGAAAAAGACCTTTGTGTTTGAGATGCAGATAATGAGGTGGTTCTTGCATAATGCTGCAAAATGGTTGAGAGTATCCTTGGTTCTTGTGTGCTAATTCCACAATTATTGCAGAAAAGAGCCATGAGTGATGGGCTAAGAAGGTCGTATTATCACCAGGAATCATGTTTGGTGTTGGCAACATATTTTTGTAGGCATGCAGGGCTGAATCTTCCAATTTGAGCTCCCCTTGCTATCCTGGGGATTAATTGGGCTCCTCCTTCTGCACACTGTTTGCTTATCATCCATCTTTCGTATTTATCTCTTCAAAACTATGTCTTGCTGATTTTCTACTAAAGTTTTTCATAGTTGTGACTGATAGCTGTGTCTAATGTATTTCTTTGGGAAAGTCTGGTCGTATAGGATTCTGAGACATCTAATTTGTGCCTGGCAGTTGAAATGTTACCTGCTTGGCTGCTGGACTTGGGTTGTCTCCATGGCTGGTGAGATCCCCCGAAGGGTCTCTTGGAAGAAAGACTGAATGGTCCTAGCAGGAATTTCCTTTAAATTCTACTATTGTTTTTAATATAAAACTAGTAATAAACACATTTGGCGCTTGTAGGACCTAACCAAAACAGTCTCTTTGCTCCAGTGCCTGAGAGCCAGCAGAGGGAGTGTGAGGTAACAATGAACATCCCTGGGTAATGTGGGATGAAGAAGGCCAGGAAAAAACCTGGGGCACAAAGTACTAAGCATCATATTCCTTTCTGGTCCCATTAGGAAGGAAGGCTAAATAATCAGCCCACCAAACAGAAAAATATGGTGCTAGTAGTAACAAAACCCATTTTAATTCTGTGCTTCTAAGTGGATATTAGCAACAATAACATTAAACAAAATTAAGCCATAAAAAAGTACTCAGGAGTGTCGTATTCTGAGCGAGCACTAGAACCTGATGAGACTTGGGATGTGCTCTCTCCATTACAAATGCTCCCAGGAAGGAGGTGAAAATCTGTGCTTTGCCCTTGGCATGTTCAGACTGTTGTGTTTGTTTCTATATTGCTCTCTTTCTCTCCCCCTCTCAATAACTTCTGGGTTTCAATCACTGTTTTGCTCAGTCACAGCAGAAGATGTTTAATGCATCTTCATTAATATACATGAAATGCTGTTCCTGTTTTCTGTTGAGGAGGTAACTGGGGCTTTTCCATCTCAGGTCTGAGCTGTGTGTGTGAAAGTGGGAGAGACAAAGAGAAAGGGAAGGGGAAGTGAGAGAGAGAGTTGGTTTGAGTCCATGTGTAGGTAGTTTAAAAAACCCAATCTTTTCTGTTCTTGTAGAATATATGTTACATATCTAGGAGACACTCAAAGCAGAGACTTGTGTCAAGCAGGGTGAGAAGGGGAGCTTTTTTCCAAATTGTTAAATTTTTAGGCTTGGCAGCGAGCTCTTAATCAAATTGGTGTGTGTCATGTTGGAATGCGTGTCATGTTCTGGCTTCATCAGAATTTCCTATCACAGAAAATCAAACATCTTCTACAGAATTGAAACTGGATGGCCCTTTTTCACTCTTCTGTTTGCATGACAGATCGCACTGGTACAGAAATCAAACTGAGGTTCCTGTATATCAGTGTATCGGGAATGATAGCAAAGAAATAACAAAAATAACAGGACATACACTTGGATTATTAATCAATCATGAAAGTAATTACAGCTCATCAACCACTTGGCCTTGTCTAGGCCATTTCTTATGCTAATAAAGGGAAATATTTTTGCTATCAAAATAAATCCAAGTGTTTTCACTACTCAGAACAGGAAGATACACCATTGGGTCATTTTGAAATTACAGTGGTGTGATAAGGATAAACTATCTGATGAAAATAAAACATCTTTTTCTGTGGTGCAGTCAGGAACATTAACTTTTCCTTGGAAAGGTTGTTCCTTGCTCCAGTCAGATCCTGTCCAGTGATTTTCTCCTGAAAAATGCATGCATTATAATCTGTGTGTAAGTTCTAGTCTAAGAAAAGGTTTTTACAAAGCAGGGAAAAATCAGCATCAACTCGAAGCATGAAGTATCTGGAGGTTTGACTCATAAAGGCAAATCAAAAGAGGTTTTTTTTATGTACAACTTGGTAGAGAAATGCAAGAGAGAAATGGTCTTATAATGTAAAATGTTTCATAAAGTCACAAATGCTGTGAGGTTGCAAAAGAAAACCCAGAACATGCAACATAAAACCCAAAGGAAAAAACTCTGGGGAAAATCCATTAAAGATGATACAAAGGAGTGTAATTTCTTGAGGTAAAAAGAGATGATGAAATTTGTTCTTGACTGAGTCAGCGCACAGAGGAGCACATTTCTAAGAAATATGATAGAAGTACAGCCACTGACTAGGACTGAGTATCATTCCTGGAATACTTTAATTGCTGCACTATTCAGGATTAGGGACTAGAGACTCTCTTCAATCTCAAAGGTTTGTTCACTACTTCACTACATAGCAGATAATACTTCATATTCTTGCAGCTCCTTTCAGCAAGTGATTTTAAAGAGCTTTAATTAATGCTTCAAATTCCCTTTGTGATCAACAAATGCTGTTCTCCTTGCTCACACAGGGGATGGGTGAGGAGTGTGAAGTGCAGCTCTGTAGGGATGGGCCTTTCCAAGGTCTGGGCACTGCTGAGTCAGTGCTGCCTAAAGAGAAACAGGAAAACACCTGGTCTGGGTAACCAAACACCTCAGCCTCAACTGTACGTGTGAACTGGCCACCAAGACCTGCCAGTGAATAAGTTTTGACCGTTCTGATAAAAATATGCTCGAAAATTTGACATACAATATGTGAAGAAACTGAAATTATTTGGGAACTTGTGCTGAGCTGTGGTAGACATTTGTTCAATTGTTCTTGATAGAAAGGGTTTTATCCCAGATGACACCTCATAAGCGTTATTTGGTCCACATTTTATATGTGCAGGTGAAATCCAGAGTACTGGAGTAAAGAATGCTGCATTTTGACCCAGAAGTAGAGAATATCAGAATCTGAATCAATGTTTGAAAAGAATCAAAGGCTCTTTTGTCTACTTTGACACCTGATACTCTGCAGCAAAGATTTCCACTTCCAATGAATAAAACTGCCCTAGGCTTGTTTCTTCCTCCAAATATCCAGGGAGTAAATCTCTCCAATTGTTCCAAACTGCATCAATATACAATATCAGGAGGAATGTGCAGGAGAATGGGTATAATGTGAAAAATCTACAAGGCTGAAAATAAAAACTAAACAACCCTCTGATCTGCAGCCTAATCCCATGGTGCAGCTGACCCAGAATTGTAATGCAAATATTGTAGTTCAATCAGGCTATTTTAAGACAGGATAGGAATGAGGCTTCTACTTTCCCCAGAAGGAATGTACATCATTGCCTCTTCTTTAATTTCCTTTTGATTAAAAAAATATTAGACTGTCTGAAGAGTATGTGCTATCTTTTCTGTGTGTTGAGGGAAAGAGGAAAATCAAAAGGAATGAGAAATACAGGTGAACTTGTCAATTCAGGTTCACTGGGAAAAGCTTAGAACTCTTTGTTAGATGCTCTTTATGTGCTGTAATTTGGCTGATTAGGAAATGCAATTTTTTTGTTTTTGCATTCTAAATTTCTGAGATCTTCCTGTGAGTTTCTAGACAAGGGGACAAGAGTCAAGTTTCTGTGTGGTTCTTTCTTCCCTCCCCAGTTTTTCCAGGTTTATTTGTATAGCTATTAGTTCAGTGAGATTCTATTCTCTCCTCTTCTCTGTGAGGTTTGATACCTAGAGCAGGCTGAAGTTGAGCTTTATTGCCACATTTCCTGCAGCCAACCCAAACAACCAGTGGCAAACCCTTTATTTTTGAGCTTCCCTTGTTTTTTTGAGGTTTGCAAAATATTTGCAAAATGAAAGAAGGTCTTAAAAAAATTTCCGACTGGTTTGCTATGTTTTTATTCTTGAATTGATTGTGCTGGCAGTTTTCCATGTGTTCTTTGTCTGCTTTGGAGCCAAATGGGTTCACTTGTGTGGCTGACATGCGACTTTGGAGCAGCTGCCAGAGCCTTTGAATAGCTGATGGCTCAACCTATCCAGCCCCAAGAGATTTAGTGGAAACCATTTTTACTGCTTTTCACATTCTCTCAAAAGTGTTTGGGAAATGTCAGTTGCAGAAAGAATCCCTGAAATGACTCTCCAGGACATGATGGAGAGAGTGGCTTTTCCTGACAGTGTCGTGGAGACTCCAGACAACAGGATAATATTTAGACCAAAAAAGCCCACAAAACCAAACCAAACCAAACCGAAAGAAAAACAAACAAAAAACCCAAACAAAACCCAAACAAAACAACCAGATGATGGCTTTGCTGTTAAGAAGACAATATCAAAGAAGGTTGAGGAAAGAGAACTGCTGACAGAGAGAGTGAGCTATAGGTTTTATCAGGAATATCCTTGGGCAAGGGAATGTTGATGAGGTTGAAGCTCTTGAATTTCTATTCTTGTGTTTGGTTTTACTGTCCCATGACTGGTTTGCTTTTTGTAGCTGTGGAATGGCAACAGGGTGAATCTGGGGCTGAGATAATGATATTTTACATGAAGATTTGCATGTGGTAGTGAAAACCAGACTGCTCTGTATGAATATATACATGCAGACAGGTAAAGTGATGCTTAGAAGTTCTTTAATGCCTGACTTTAGACAGCCCGGTGTTCCGTTGTGGTTTCTTCTCAGTAGTATGTACTATTATGTAACAGTTTCTGTTACTTTGTGTGTCGATCTGTCACTCCCACACTGCTCTGCTAAAGCCAAAGACAGTTGCTTCGCACATGAAGCTTGAAAATGTGAAATTTTAAACTCTTCATGGATTTCAGACACTCATTTCTCCTAAAGATGATCATTTGTTGCAAGCTATAGAAGTGTTCTGGATCTGAAAGCTTTGCAGTATTAATGAAGTATGGAGGAAATTCTTTTTGCAGTTCTGCACACTGATGAAGGGAATAAAATCTTTGTTTCATGCAGTCCAGGACTGTCTGGTAGTGCAGTACTCAGGGCCACAGAACTGTTGGGCTGAACATTTTATGTGAATCAAGTGACAAGATCCTGAGTGAAATGGAGCTGGCAGTTCCAAACAAATGGCCACACAACTGTGCCTGCAGTCTTCACAGTGTGTTTTTGGGTTTTGTAAAGACAATCCCCATATTTGGTTTTCATAATTTGCAAAGTTTCTCCTTTTTTTTTTTAGCTTCTTCCTCTCTTTTGCAATGCATTAGTTACTATAGTAACTATGCTGGGAATGGTATAGAAAGAGGCTAGTGCACCCTAGCAGTGAAATAGAAAGCCACTTTATATAATAGTTGGAAATTTATATCATGGGTTTGAAAATACAGCAGTTTTGTGGTGGTTCCCATAACCACATATGTGGTATAAGTATATATAGCACTCTTAGGTCATCACTGGTAATTACCCACTAATGCCAACATCCAAAGGATGGCAATTGGAATTCTAGACCTCATACAAAGCTCTCTGACATCCACAGCCAAGCACTTCAGCACCATCCACTGTCACCTCCTGAGGAAATTTGGTTGTTCTGGAAAAGTGTTATGGAAAATTGCACCTGTAGGCATAACTCTGTGTTACACTGGATTTAACTTCCAACATTCAACACGTGCTGCCATGGGGTTGTATCTGCACTGGTCACTCCAACAGGGATACATTCCATGCCTATATTCCATGACTGTGCTCCCATCCCTCTAGTACAACAGCCACAGAGACTGGGCTGTGATCCTGTTATCTCTTTAGCTGCCCTGCTCTGAGTCAGTGTTTTCACAGGTGAATGCCAAACATTGCAGGAAGCAAAGGCAGAGTAGAAAGTATTCCTGAAGCCAGTTCTGACCTGTAGCTCCTGCATAGCTCCAGGAGACACTGAAGTATGAGCTATTTGTTGATAATGATGTATTACACACCTGGTAACTTTGGCCTCTTCTGGTAATAAGAGACTTTTTTCTTTTTTGGGGAGCATATTTAAGCACAGCCTGGTGTAAATTCATACTTTAGTAATTGTGTTCTACCTATCCCTGGAGTTCTGAGTGAAAGCATTACCATTCATTACTTCCTGTCCGAAACTCAGGGCTACCAGCTCTTGTGATTTTATGAAGTCTCAGGATAGCTGTATTTTCAAAAAGTCCCAGCTCCTGAAGCAATGCAAATATGTGAACTCTATTTCATTACATAAAGGGCACACTTCTGGTTTGCTCTGCTGGGGAAAAGTCTGAACTAGCAACTCAGTGCACTGTAAGACTGGAGAAAAAATGT
>VYZP01025156.1:3194-17622 GCA_013400635.1 Hypocryptadius cinnamomeus
TTATTGCATACTTGGATGTGAAAAGAAATAATTATTGTCCATGGGAGTTCAGTCCCCAAGGAAGAATTGCCCGGGCACGAAATTCAAGATCAAGATTCTGTGTCCCATCAGTTAGATTTCCTTCTGTAGAGCTCCTCTGAGCTTTAAGGACATTTCTGTTAGTTTTAATAAAGATTGCACAGCTTCCTAGTTTCTGTCAAAATTATTATCAATAAAATAAATTGCAAATATGCGGTCTTGCAGAACAGGTGCCATTATGGAAAAATGGACGAAGGACAGAGGAAAGAAAATTACTTATGGAAAATGCTTGTGCTTTGGAGTTCCTTTAGATGTCAGCTAAACATCAGTTTACTGGAGAAATTAAATTTCAAGGATTTTCAAAAGCAAAAAACGGTTTAAAAAAATAATGTTTCCCCAAACCAATGTAACAGACAAAATCCACTGGGAAGTTTTTCTATTTTGATTCAAATTTTTTTGCCATCCTTGATTTTTTTTTTTTTTTAAGGAAGGAAATTTCATCTGCTGCTACAGGATCTTGAGAAATTATGAATAAAAAAAGTTCAAGATTAAGTGAAGAAAAAAGAAAACAAGGGGCTTTAGAAAACTGGTGGAGTCAGGAAACAAAATGTGCAGTCCTTTGGGCAGTAGCTCTAGGATTGGTTGCACATAGTTTGAGATGCACACTTTGATCCATTCAATTTGTTTGAATGAGGCATTGGAAATACAAACTAGAACTTTCCACTATGGAAAAATTATTATACCAAGTACAGAACATAAGGAGAAAGACTAGTTATTTGTTCTTTAGTTTATAATATGCCTGAAGAAATTTTAATAACCCTGTTAATTGCATTCAGGGAAGGTGTTTAAAGGAAAGTAGGCTGGCTATTAAACCAAAAGGTTTGTATCATTGTATACTTAGGCCTGTGGGCCTGGTGAAGTATTTTTGAGATTTAAATGGTTATTTTTCATGAAATCCTGTAGCAGCTCTTATATTAAGCAGTGAATAATGTCTGGACCATGGAGGAGTCATTATCAAAAAATCTTCTTGATCTAAAGGGAACTGGATTGCAATTTATCCTTGCCATAAGGAATTTTTATGTTGAAAAATCTCTTTTTTTTATTATAATTGGCAGAAAGTTTCTTCAGAGGTTTCAGTAGCTGTATAAATTAGATTGTATATACTGTTTCAAGGCAATGAACATTTAAGAAAACTAAGCAGATAGATTTTGGCTCTTGCACTTATATTCTTCAGTTAAGTAGCCCCCATGGATTGTAATGAGAGCCGAGACTCTGAAATATGATTACATTATATGAATTTAATAGTCCAAAGAAGTAGTATTGCAGAGTAGCTTTCTATTTTTTTTCTGATTATTTGTGCAATATATAAAAGTTTGTATTATACAGTCTTCTAATGATCTATTTCTAAAAAAGCCTGAGGTAGCAGAAGTGTCAAAAGAGATTGTAAAAGGGCACAGAATGAAAGAGCAGGAACATGTTAAATTCAGTAATTTTTCTTTTTGGGTAGAAAATAGTACAAAGGTAATGGGTAACCAAATAAATGCTACTTTTAATGCTTTTAATGATGAAGTACGCTGCTGTTACTTTAGATAGTGAAAACTAAGGCTTTTAAAATTTCTGTATGAAAGTTAGTTTTTATGGAAATATTACCATCTCAAGCAATGTGTAGTGGTTGGATTAAAATTAACTAATCAGATAATTAGTCTGACAGGTTCATAAAAATAAGACCTGAAAACATCTTAATGATGACACAGGAGATGTATAGACATATAAATCATATAAATAAGAGTAATCCAAAAGATAGGTAAGAGAAATGACAAAGTTTTGAACTGTTTTCTTTGCCTTGTAAATATAGTCTTGCTGCAAATATCTATATTCATTTTCTGTTGTTTCTTTAATTATTTCTTTATTCATGTGTCATGTGTGTCTTTTTGTTTGTTATGGTGTTTTGTGGTGGTGTTTTCCTCTTTGTTGTTTTATTTCAATTTGGAGTAGGTTGCCAACCTCAAAGCTTTTCTTCGTGTTCAAGTACCTCCTGAATACCACAGTGGTAATCTAATAGGCAAAGTATGTATCACTTTAAATCTGCTTTCTGTTGAATAGATATGCCACACATATCTATTTATCTGTTGTTTATCACAATAAACACATTCTTTCACTGTGTTTCTAGACATGTAAATGTGAATAAGGATGATTTAAGAATAGTGCTTGGCAGGGTCTTTCCTTCAAGGTGATTGGAGTACTTGTTCCTTGCAAGCTAGATCCCAGAAATTTAAAGTGTTTGTCTTGTGATAATCTCTCTTCCCAGTCTTTGCATAAAAAAATACTGCATTTATTCAGCTTTAGAAGAGGAAGTATTTTTTGGAAGTTTATAATATCTTAGTCACTGTAGTGGGTTGGCCATGGCTGGATGCCAGGCACCCACCAGAACCACTCTCTCACTCCCCTCTGCAGCCAGACAGGAGAGAGAAAATAGAACAAATAGTTCATGAGTTAAAGACTGGGAGAGATCACTCNGGCACAGCGTGCTCCAGCGTGAGTCCCTCATGGGGTCACAAGTCCTACCAGGACACCTGCTCCAGTCTGGACTCCTCTGTCTACAGATCTGCAGGTCCCTGCCAGGAGCCCACACCAGCACAGAATTCAAATGGGGTCACAGCCTCCTCTTAGACATCCACCTGCTCTGCTGTGGGGCTCCTCCATGGGCTGCAGGTGGATCTCGGCATCCGTGTCCTCCATGGGCTGCAGGGGACAGCTGCTTCACCATGGTCTTTACCATGGGCTGCAGGGGAATCTCAGCTCCAGCATCTGGGCACCTCCTGCCCCTCCTCCACTGCTCTTGGTGTCTGCAGAGTTGTTCCTCTCATATAGTCTCACTCCACTCGTCTGTGACTGCAGTTACATCTGTGCAATAACTTTTTTCCTTCTCATTAAATCTGTTATCACAGAGGAGTTACCATAATTTCTAATTGGCCCAGCCTTGGCCAGCAGCATATCTGTCTTGGAGCTGGCTGGCATTGGCTCTGCTGGACATGGAGGAAGTTTCCAGCAGCTTCCCACAGAANTACCATTGTGGGCAAATCAGGCTTGAATTAGAGATACTAAATGAGTTTATTAGTAATAGAATCAGAGCAGGATAATAAGAAGTAAAATAAGNATGGGCTGCAGGGGAATCTCAGCTCCAGCATCTGGGCACCTCCTGCCCCTCCTCCACTGCTCTTGGTGTCTGCAGAGTTGTTCCTCTCATATAGTCTCACTCCACTCGTCTGTGACTGCAGTTACATCTGTGCAATAACTTTTTTCCTTCTCATTAAATCTGTTATCACAGAGGAGTTACCATAATTTCTAATTGGCCCAGCCTTGGCCAGCAGCATATCTGTCTTGGAGCTGGCTGGCATTGGCTCTGCTGGACATGGAGGAAGTTTCCAGCAGCTTCCCACAGAAGACACTCCTGTAGCCCCCAAGGCCCTCTCACTACCAAAACCTGCCCATGCAAATCTAATACTTGCCTATATGGCAAGATGGATAGGAATGTGATGTCACAGAAAACCCTAACACTCGAGACAACAGTGAGTTAAACAGTGATAAACTCACAACAGTGAGTTTGTGATATCTTGGAGTTCCTTTTCTATTACTTTCTGTATTTTCCTTCTAACTGCTCAGTGAGGGAGTGTAAGCATTATTGGTACTTGAGTGAGTGGCAAAATTAATAGCATGGCTCAAGTAAAATAATTGTGCTATTAGCTTGGCAGGCATAATTCCCTCCTTGAAAGTGCAGAGATTTTTACACAATGTTACTTATTTGGGGGAAAACCTACCTTTAATTCAAGTGTAGCATCTCTGTCACAAAGTGACAGTTGCACCAGAATAACTTACCAGTACAATCCAGAAAACCTGTTTATATTAAGATCAAAAGTTTACTTTTAACAGCATTAAAAAAATATTTGGAAAATACTTTAAGGCAAAAACCACTCTACATTTGATCTGGCTTGCCTAGAGCCTAAAAATGCCTCTGTGGGCCTCTCTCAGCAAAGACATGGCTTTGTGCTTAATTCCTTTAACTATTTCACCTGAAGAACAGGTCCTTTTCTCAACTTATTTGCAATTATTTTCTGGGGTTTTTTTCAAGTTCTTAAATTTGTGGCTTGTTTTGTGATTTTAAAATGTTGTGATTAAATACAAAAGTTTCAGTGCTGACATACATTATATGCTGGAAGATGAACTATTTAGAGTGTTGGGGTTTTTTCTAAGTCTGCTTGGCTGTAATTTTTAACTTAAAATTTCCCAAAATCAGACAATTAAAATATCCTATCTTCTAATCCTGAAATTAACCAACTCATCATATAGTCTTGATAAACTAGGAAGTTAAAATTCTATTGCAATTAGATAATAGTTTATAGATATTACATGTATGTGTATACGTATGCAGGTAGGGTTGCTACATACATTACTTTACATGTACCTAAACCATTTATTCATTATCTTTAAAAAGCAGTAGTTGGTGTATGACAAGACAGTAATTTTCAAAATTATTAGCTTTTGGTATCAGAGACCTGCATCCTGAACAGAAGATAGAAGAAGCAAGGGTGATATATTCAGCCACCTCTAATTCTTGTCAGCATTAGAAAAGTAGATGGGCTGGTTTTTTACATAATGAAGATAGGAAAGACTTTCCTAGGCCACACAGTCTATATGAAAGGGTTTTATATTTTATTATATGTAAATATTGTACAGAAGAAACTAGAAGACATGAGCATTTAATTGCATAGATTTCACTATGCAAAATGAGACAGGAAATCTAAGTCAAATAGATGATATGTTGGCTGGATAACAGTACAATGTTTGAGGATAAGATTAGTACAATATTTCACATGTGTAATTAATTTTTTCTGAAAATTTCATTGCTTTTTCAATAGGTGACTGCAGCTCTTTGTATCTCAAGATACATTACCCTTTCAAATTAGATGGGCTTTTTTCATTGCAGGAAGAACTAATTTGCTGTTAAAGATTTAAGAATAGACTTTATAGATAAACAGCTTTTTTGTTGCAGTGAACTTACTGTTTATTTGAATAAACCTGAGACAAAACTGTGCTACCATACTGGTGGCTTGGGTTGCAGTTCTTCGGAGTTTTTTGTAAAGTAAGTAAGTAAAGACAATCCAACAGGTAATTATATTGTTACTACAGGGGTAATTTAACATAGGGTTTGTAAGGAAGGAATATGACTTGATCTTTATCTGCTAGAAATAACTTAAAATTCTAAATCCTCACTCAGATCAGCAACAGGTTGTACTGATACAGGTTTTTTATTTGTCGTTTTAGTAGCTGCATGCTGTACATTTTTTAGTTCCTGTGAACAGTGTGTTTCTCCTGTCTAGTTCACTAATACATTCAAAAATGTGCCATCTTCATATCCATCCTTTTCATGATGTCAGCCTTCTCCCATTGTTCAAGGTGACTATAAATGGCTATGGCTTTTCTGCATGCTTAGAGTATGTGAAGAAAGGACAGGTATGATTTTGCTGTACATGTTCAGTGCTGAGATGTCTCCAGCACAGTGGTAATTGATCATGGCAGGCGTATATTGACCTCTGCCTCAGCACTCCCATCTAGTTACTCTCAAATATAAAGGTCACCTTCCTTTTAAGCAGAGTTGTCATAGCTGGAATGGGATACAGGTGCTTCTCCCAGCTGTGGAAGCCTTCACAGTGGTCTGATTTCTGGGGTCTTGCTCAGGGGCTGAAAACTCTGAACTTGCTGGTTTTGGGCTCTGAAGGGCCATTTCTTGTGTCCTCACCCATTTCAGCACCTTGATTGTATTTACACATTTTATGTGGCATATTAAGTTTTTTTGGGTTTTACTTCTAGAATTTTATGTTACAAGTCTTACAAAGTCTGTCACAAAACATTTCAAAGTTTTGGGGTTTCGCTGGTTAGGCTTTTGATAGTAACATGCAGCAGATGTTTTGTAGGCTCCTCTGGATTAAACATCTCTATCAAGTCCTTCCTGTGTCTATGTTTCTGTATTTCTCTCATTGTGGGGAGCTCTGCATCATATCTTTCCTAGCACAGGGTGAGCTTAGAGGCAAGTATGTCTCTGAAGCTAAAAATTTGGGAACAGAACATCAGCTGGTAACTGTCAGACCCTACTAGGGTCCATGCATTACATTAAAAGGAAAATTTGAACAGTTTTGTTGTATTGTCACTTAACAGACCTGGACCTTATTCATCAGCTTTGTTAATATTTGTAACTTTTCCACACAAATTTCCTTGAATTTAATGCATGCAAATCTTGTGTTAAGCAGTGCACTAAAACTTCTTACACACCAGCACTACTCTAGCTGTTTTTTCTGTCAGCAGAAGATTCTGTGTATACACAAATACATTTCCACTTTCATTTGTTTTCTAAACTCTTCCTGTTTTCATTTTAGGCTTCAAGTGGCAATTATTATTTTATTCCATACATTGTCACGCCTTGTGCTGACTACTTTTGCTGTGAAAGTGATGCCCAACGAAGAGCCTCTGAATACATGCAGCCCAGCTGGGACAATATCCTGGGGCCATTTTGTGTCCCACTGGTGGACAAGTTTCTCAGCCTTCTCAAGGATGTCCATGTTACATCATGGTAATGTTACAACACATACATTTCCAGAACCTTTGATAGTCTCTTTTTGATATTATGAAAAAAGAAGGTACAGAATTTCTAGTAGCATTGATTATCAATTTTTTATTTTTCACTGCACTTAATGTAGTGTCAAAAGAAGCTGCCAATTTTACTGCTTTTTGTATTCCTGCCCTGCAGTTGTTGCAGTTAACTAACCATGTTGTGCTAGAATTTGATTTATAGTTACTTTCTAGAAAGCAAAGGCAGTCCACAGGTAAGATAAAGTGCTTAAGTTTTACAGTGTATAAGGTCATAATACGAGCTAAGCTCATAGATTCTTCCTAGAGTTCAAAGCCAAAAACTGTCCTTTTCATTCATCAGATAAAATATATACATGGTAGCAATGGGCATTCAGTTCTAATTCTCATTATTTGTTTTTATTTATAAATACTAACCTTCTGGTGTCACTTAATGAACATGATACTGCTTTGCCATTTCTACAAGGGGCTGTTGGACTTTTGAGAATTGGTGCTGGAGAAGGAGGTCTTTCTTTCTTTCTTTCTCAGTTGCTCTTTCTTTCTCAGTTGCTCACCCTGTATTCTGCCGCTATTTCTGTTTTGTATGTATTTCTGGAAAACACTCAGAGAGACTGAGTTTCTGGTTTTTAATTTTCCTAATGTCTGAAGCATGAGGTAAAACTGAGGGCCCTCAGATTTCTGTTTCTCCATTGCCATCCCACCCAAGTGAAAGGCTTGTCTAAAAAACTATTATTCTTTTGTGGTCCCATCCTTGCAATCCCATGGATGATCCTCCTGTGACATCCTACCCTGAAGGGGAAGGGAGCACCCAAGATTCCTAGATGGTTATGGTTGAAAGGAATGACAAAATTCAGAGGGTCTGCAAAAGTTTGCAAAGTTTTATTAGTAAACTGCACACTTGGCATGGAGGTTGGTGGTTTAGTTCTTGACCTCATAGTGTAAGGCACAGCAGAAGGTTTTGGATAAAGGGCATAGGGTGAAAGGGAAGAGAGAAAGAGAAATTAAAGAAGGGCAGAGAGGAGAAAAGAAAGAAAGAGAGATCACCCATCCTGGCTCCAGTGTCAATCCAGCTGGGGTTTCCATGGTCCTGGGATGCATATGCAGGGCAAGCACCCTGGATTTTTTTAGGAATTTTTCTTTTTTTATAAAGTTTTCCCCACACTGGAGATCAGTTTCTCACTGTGTATGCAAATTAGTTACCTGTAGTCTGTTCTTACAGATCTTTCTGGAAATGGGTTTGAAGTCTTTGGGGGTTCTTGGGTGGTCTTGATCCCACCTTACAGCCCGTGCCCGCTCTCAGCCTGGTTTCTGTGCTTGCGCTGTATGAGGCTGTGCTTGCCAGTAGTGCTTACTGTGACCTTGTTGCTTTGATTATAATGTGTGTGAGACAGAGAAATTAATTTTCTTTGCCATGTGTAGGGGTTATGCTAAGCAAAGCTTAATCCTTTAAAAGACTCATTTGTAAACAAGAAGGGGCTTGTATGCACTAGAGTATCTGTCAGGTGGCACCTGCTAAGTTCCAAGCTGGAGACTCCATGACCTGCTCCAGGATAAATTTACCCCTAAGTAGCTTGTTGAGGCCCTTCATCCTTGTCATGCTGGCAACATATATATTATTTTTCAATTTACCAAAGCGCTGATGTTGATTGTGCACTGATATTAATGTAAATAAGATGCACTTACTGGAGGCTTTTACAAAGATCCTACCCACATTATTTATTATGTTCATCAAAGAGATTGCAACTAAATCAGCCTTTGTTCGCTTGTGTTTTTTTTTAGTTTCTGTGTTGGAAAGTCTCCTTCCAACTTCCATGATAAAATAATATACCTCCTCTTTGCATCACACTGGTGTTTCTTCTCTCTGTCACTTTATTATCCCAGATGCAGCCTTCTTTATGATACAAAGTGCCACATCTGTCAGGGTCACTAATGGGGCAAAGAAATGCTCCAGTTTTCCTGTGTTGGTAAAATTGCCTCAGGATCCCAGTTATAAGCATATTGATACATAGCCCTACAGTCTGAGGTGGGGCAAGGTGGAGTATTTGTAAGTTGTTATTGAAAATATGGAAACATTTGATGTGGACCTCACTCTGAGGAAATTATACTTTTTATTAGAAATTATTCTTTTTATTAGAAGCATAGTCATGTTTCATAAGAAATGTCTAACAGTCTTCTTCCCCTATGTCTAACTTCTATTTCTTTAGTGCCTATTATAAAGAAACACTGCTGAATGACATTAGAAAAGCTAGAGAGAAGTACCAAGGAGATGAACTGGCTAAGGAGCTGGCCAGGATTAAGCTTCGTATGGATAATACTGAAGTGCTGACTTCTGACATTGTCATAAACCTGCTTCTTTCTTACAGAGACATTCAGGTATGTGCTTAAAGACTGACGTGGATTATTTTACTGTGTGATTTTGGCTTTTGTTTGTTCTGCTGTGCTTCTTTGTTTGTTTAGCAGTGATTCAAAGCTGACACTAAATGGGAACAGTTGTTAGATTGTGTAAGTTTGGATTGTCTTTTGGGCAGTTTAAGGGGGTAGAGACTCTTACTTATTTTGCCTGTGAACAAGAGACTCAGATTAGGTGACTTCCTGAGGTCTCTGCTTTTAGAAATTTTTAACTTCCTTAAAAAGAAAAAAAAGCAAAAATCCCTACTGAATCAAGATGCTTGCCTTTCCTCCCTCCCCCCATAAAATTAAATATATTTAGAAATGAAGAAAACACATTTATTATGACCATTGTATTGGCTAGAGATGCCCCGATTGAGAACTATAATTCAATGAAGCATTAATTTGCTTTTAAAATCTAACTGCACCTTTGTTTCTTGTTTTAATTTTTTAAAATAAATTCTGCTTTTGCTAAAGCAGCTGTTCTTCCAAATTGACAGTCTGTGTGTTTAACATCCATTTTCAAATATAATTTCAACCATTCTATAGATTTTTCATCAGGTGCTAAGTTGGTTATTTCTTGTGTATAAATGGGTTGTGAGAGCAATGGGTGACCACATGATCCTTCATTACCAAACCTTCCATTCTGAAATGCATATTTTCCTTACAGCACTTTATCCAACTTCATTTGGATTGGCTCTGATGATCATGAAAGGTCTCCCTTGAGAAATGTACTTGTATCAAAACATGTTTTGAACAAAAAGATTCAGTAACACGAGGCCCTTTGAAATGTCAGTAAACTGGCCTCTTCAGCGCTGTAGATGTGGGTTACCCCTGAGAAACCCAAATGAGTGCACAAGTGGCTGATGTACTACAGAGACAGCTGAGTCCACGGTGACCTGGTGAGGTGTCGTTCACCAGAAGATCTTAATAAGGCCTGAAAAAAGCCAGACTCGTCATCTCTTCTTCTGGTGCTGGGGAAGTAATTGATCACACTGGCTGGAGGGATTCAGTGGTTTGGGCATCATGGTGTGGAAGAGGCAAGCACTGACATGGGTAGACAAAATCCCTGTGTGTCCCTACACAGCCTTCCTGGCTGTTTCTCTTAGGAGCAGTCACCTGAGAAACTGTGATACAATACATGTGATCATGATATGTTTTAGCTTAGTGATGCTTTCCTCCTTTCAGTTTATTCTACTTCAATCCTTTTTGTTGTTTTACATTTCATACCAGGATTATGATGCTATGGTGAAGCTGGTAGAAACACTAGAAATGCTTCCTACCTGTGACCTGGCTGATCAACACAACATTAAGTTTCATTATGCTTTTGCATTGAATCGGTAAGGGTGATTGATTGAAGTTGTTTCATTTTCTTGCTGTTCCATATGGGCTTATATGTAAATTTATAGTGCAGATAATATCAAATTCCCTTCCCTTTCCGCACACATTCATCACAGTCATCTCTCCTTAATTCCATACTTACTGTGCATCAGAACAGTTTGTAACTTTTGAAAGTGTTGTTTTCCAACAACCATTGTTCTGTCAACATCTAGGAGAGAGTGGATCTGTTCCAAAGGCCACTTGACTAACTGCAGAAGACTCCAGTGATACCAAGGGGTTCCTGGTCAGTCTGAGGTTGTTTAATCTGAGTCACTGATTATTCTGAATGTCTTCAAATGTTTAGTGTGATAGAGTTATGAGTGATTTATTAAAGTAATAGGTAAAAAGCACTGTTGATCCACAAATACACATTCATGATAGAGTTTCTTTGGAAGGCTGGATGGTCATCAGGACCTGCAGACACATCATTACTTCAGGAAACACTGAAATATTATTGAACTCTTATAATTAGGTACAGACTTTTGTAGTACCTATGTATAATAATTACTCAGTTTCTAAAGAATTTACATTAAGATTGTCAGAGAAAATAGATCTTATGCAAATGAAATTACATGTAATAATAAAAGTAACTGGCTAGGTGCAATCCACATACTATTAAAGATTGTGACCTAGCTAACTAAAGCTAAACTAAATTAGCTAGCTAATTGTGAATTGTGAATTGTTAATTTAGCTAACTAAAAATCGGCATTGGACAATATCGGGATGGCATAAATCAAAGAGATTAATAACTTAATAATAGATCTGGAAATGCAGTTCCTGTGGCATTTTCTGGAAAATGGTAATGCATCTGGTCCTATCTCACAGTTTAATCAGACACAAGAGTAAACAGTAAACTATTGCTCATAAAAATACTGCATATAGATTTAGCCCTATTTTTCAGAACTTTTAAAAATTATTTCAGGAATTTGACTCAAAATGCTTAAATTTGCCAGTAAGAATAATGCTAGAATCATGCCTTGTCCTTAGGTAATGTCTTAATATAACCAGTTTTTAAAACTTTTTCATTTAGATGCACATGACAAAATTAGCAAGCTCCTTTACTGTCTTGGTCTTCAAATTCTTTGTATTTTGAGCAGCATGTGAAATCCCTGCCATTAAATCTTGTGTTTTGACAATGCCAATAGCACCCTGGTAAGACAAGATAAAATTAATTGCTCATGAACTTGCTTTGCCTGTCAACAGCTTTCATTAAAATTATTATTAGCCCAATCCAGCATGACTCTCCTTGTTTTCTTTTGGGAACTATTTAAGCATTTCTATAGAAAAGGTTTTTCAGAAATAAATGACTGGTTTTTCATTGGTAAGAATGCAGAATTTAGCTTCTACAGATGTTTTTGCCTTCTTCAAAGAAAATAATGGACAAAACTAAAAAACTGAGATTTAAACATTTTTTGAGCAAGTCCACTTAGTTCAAAATGACCCCTAAAATGTCGCATTTAGCATCTTACATGCATGAAAATTTTGAATCCCTAATTTTGTCTGTTTTAAAACCAAAGTATTTTTAGTGATTTCTGTCAGAAGTTATCCTTAAAATAAAGAACCATATTTTCAGTTCATATTCTATTAATTTCAACATACAGAATATGTATGTTGATAAGTACAGCTGATTGAGCCCACCAGGAAAAAAATACATCATATGCAGAACAGAATTAGCAGCTGTAAGAATATGTGACCCTGCAGAATGTTAACGTGTGCTTAATTTCATTAAAAAGTATACTAGAACTGTGATTCAGAGAGAGTAATTAGTTAATTTCCTCTTGGACTGTGTAACTGAGTTCTCCTGGCCACTAGTGTCACTTGCATTGTCCAGTCAGAGTTGCTCTAGTGCTGCGCAGAGGCATCACCATGGCAGGAGGGGCTGCAGGGCTGGTTCTGGGCACCTCGGGGCCCTGCTGCTTCAGCAGCCGGGCACAAACCCAGTCTGAAGCACAGCTGTGTGTAGGTCCAGGTTAGCAATAGTGCTAAGGCAAGGGACAGCAGTGTTTCACTTTAGGTTCTGTGCTCTTCCAGCCTAGCTGCATGTCCTCTGCCTCAGAGCCAGCCTGGGTGTGACCTGGCTTGGATCATGAGCAAAGCAAGCCCGGGCGTCACTGATGGGTACTGTGCAGACAGGTACTGTCATATGCAGGGCAGGCAGACACTTCCATGCTGATTTCTGGAGCCCTGATTCATGTGGCAGGTGTTTAAGCACAGCCCCTCTCCTAGATTGCTGTCTTCCTCTCTGGCTGCCATTTCAGAGCAGAACTGAGAGCATCTTGGATTTGTCATCTCTCATGTCTGTTATCAGAGGCTAACAATGGATGTTTGCAATGGCAGGCTTGTGCTTGTTTCCAAGCCTGGGCAATCTGAATACATCACCATCCTAGAGTGATGGAGCAAAGGGCTATTGCTTTTCCAGTGTCTTAAGCTAAATAATTTGGATGTAATATAGGAACAGAGCAAACAGTGCTCTCTTCTGTACAGACACAGGCTGATTTAAGACATTTTTCTTTGTTGCCTCCTAGCTGAGATGTAAGTCTGATTGTATCTTAATTTAGACATCTTTAGGTATAAGGTCAGTCCAAATGTGCAACATGAGTATTTTCAATATTTGTGTTCACAGCTGTGGTGTGAAGTAAGATGCTGTGCAGTTGAGGGCTGGGTGTTCCAGGTGTGAATGGCTGTTTGTTTCAGTCCATGGTACACCTTGCCAGGGAAGCAAGCACTGTGTAAGGACAATTTTCTAATTGGTCTTATTTACCAGAGCTGGAGTTATAATGTCCTGGAAATTTGCAAAGAGGCCCAAGGGTATGCCAAAATCTGTTAAAACAGAGTGGACTTAAAAACCAAACCCAGTCCTGGAATGAGGCCAGAACTGTGAAAATTTTAGTCTCTTTCCAGGACACTTCTATCTTCCTTTATATTGAAGATGTGGACAGCTGCAGTCACTATTATTTAACTCAGCATGCTGTGTTTTAACGAGCAACATATTCCAGTACCATAATAAAAGAAGGCAATTAACAAGTGAAGGGTGTAATAGGGTGCAAGTAGAAAATCACTAGTAATTGTGAATAATACTAGTAATTGTGAATAATAGTAGCCACAGAAAATTGTTTCCATTGATAAGCACTGGGGTATTGAAAATGTTCTGTTCTGTGATTACTCAAATTTAGTAAAAAAACATTTTGTGGGACTCCACCTTTTATATACCGGCTTTCATGAAGTACCTGAAGTGTATATGAGGGATGGAAAAAAGCTAGCTTTTTTCTTTGTCATATCTGTCTGGAGACTTGCAAATTTAGTTCTTGTCAAAGCCTAATTTAGGGTCTTGTTTTCCTCATTCACTGTTTCAAATATTGGAGATTCTACAAGCAAATTACATCTTCAGTGAAATGTATCTTAACCCAAAAATCCGTCTCTGGTTATAAGTGAGAATGCAAGTGTACTAACTCTAATTAAAATGAGTTCTCATATTTCTTAATAATTAAGATTTTTTTAAACGTTTTTGCTGTCATGAAGACACAAAATTAAAAGGAAAGCAAATGTGTATTCCCTTGAGAAAATACTTTCCATTAATACAACCGTTTTTTGTCATATATAGTCTTCTCCATCTAGCTAGATGGAAACAAACCATACAGGGGAAGATGTGAACAAATAGCTGAGAAAAAAAAAGATTACACCACCTGTTACCAACAGAGTGAACTAATTATTTTCTCAGTGAAATGCATGCTGTTCCTGTTGACTTTGTTGGGCAAAGGCCTGGTTCACTGAGTGTAGTTGTGGCTCTGTAACCGTGCCAGTTCTTTAAAGCTGGTAAAACCAGTCTGTGAAGCAGGAAGATTTTTTTTTTGTTTGTTTGTTTAGGAATATTTAAAACTAGGTCTCTTTATAAAGACTGGAGTGTAGAGAAAGATTTGCCATCAAGAGGATGGATTTGGAGAGCAAGAAAGGAGCTGTGATATCAAAGAGAAAGGAAAAAAAGCACTTTTTTTTTTTTTTT
>VYZP01025162.1:572-101131 GCA_013400635.1 Hypocryptadius cinnamomeus
CTGAACAATAAATGAGTTCAGTTATCTGAGCACAAATATCTTTCCCATGTATAAGCATACAGAAAAATAATGAGTGTACTCCAAGTTTCTGTATCTCACTATTGCTTTGTATTTACAATATAAACTCTTTGAAGAAGAGTCTTCATAAAGCTAATATTTGAAGTGTCTGACTCATCAACAATAAGAACTTCAGCCCATCAGCACTTAAGATGCTGAGTACCATCTATGCACTCTTTTTGTTAAATAACTCTGAAAAACCCTCTCTCAGTAAATAACCCTGGCTTTGTACTCATAGCCTCTGCAAAACAGAGTACTTTGCTCTTCAATCAGCTGTTCTCACCAATAATACCTGCCTTTCAGACACTCAGACTTCTAAGAGTCTTCAAGTCCAAGGGCTCAGTTAGGTTAGAAGGGCTGAGAGCTAATTCCATTTATTTCATCACTAGTCTTAATTTCAAATAAACAAAGCCTGAAAAACAAACAGACTCATTTTTCTCTTACTTCAATTCCTCAGGAAAGCTACAATTCAGAGAGACTTATTCACCTTTTTTTCTTCTGGTCTCAGGGAATTCTCAACAAGAAGCAGGAGTTAAAAGTATTTTATTGCTCATCATTTCAGTGATATAACATGCATACGTAACTTGGCAATGTATTTGATAATACTAAAATAAAAGACTTGGAAAACACTATTCTAAAACCAGGCTTTTAAGTTCAAAATGCTTAAGACCAGAAAGTTTTGGGGACTGCAAGCTGTACATGAGGCCAGTCTAAATACACTGTCCCACATGTGTCCACGCTACCAGTGTGCTCCAGCCCCTCTGGCATTGGAAGGTCTTTGTTCTTCAACGCTATGGAGACAGAGAAAACAAGGTAATGATTGTGACAAATCCACATGCTTGAAAAACTTCTGAAGTATTTGCATTAAAGCACTAAAGAGGACTGAAAAATAAGCACATGTAAGCAGAGGCTCTAAGTGGGGTTCCTGACCTCTGATGGTTTATGGAAAATTAACTGTCACTCCCAGCTATTAACTCTTCAGTTTCTGGGAGTCCAGTACTTGGCTGAAACTTGTTGGAGCTTCTTCTGCAGGACAAGTCTGCTCCAGTTTTGATGCTCACCAGCACAAGGATAAAGCTCTGCACTTGGGGACTCTCCCTCCTGATCCATCTTCTTTGCTACATAAGAAGAGCAGGATCCAATTTTAAAGACTGCATACCCCATTTATTCTCACTTCTGTGTATAAAGCTGTGCAAAAGCCACTGAAGAGGAGGTGTGAGATGGAATGGCAAGCACAGGAGCTACTTAACAGTCAACCAGGTCTAGTCTTACCTTCCCACTGAAGCAAGATTTCCTCTAATTACTTTCTTAAAAGGTATTAGCTCTATCCAACTGCCTGAGCCTCAGGAGATTCTTACACAACCTGCACTATCTCACCAGCAGTAATTCCTTAGATACTGTTTAAGCTGATCCATTATTAGCTTCATTCCTTTACTCTGGAGATATTTAGAAGGAGCCATAACTAAGTATTTAATTTCTCTTTTCAGCATTTAAGCCCTGAAAATACATCTAGATTTGCATCTCCTAACCTATTCTGGTAGTTATAACACATAGAGTACACATGTAGCTTAATATTCTTTGAATCAAGGACTCCCATCATTTTTGTTGATCTTTTCCAATTTAATTCAGATAATGAGGTTCCAGAACAGGATTTTAGGAGATATTAACACAGGGGCTTGCTGGGGGAAGCACCAACCACAGCTTCAGTGCTTGGCTCTGAACTGTATTTGCAAACAAGGACTACACTGAGAGTGCACCACACTCCTAGGTTCAAATCCATTGCTTCTAAGCAGAAAACCTCCAAAAATTAACCACTGAGAGAAAGGGCATAGACAGAAGAGGAAAACAAGTCACTAACATTCAAAGACCATGTACTTCAGCATAGGTGAGAAACTGTAGAGAAACAAACACCAGAGTGCTGGCATTCTCGAGTGCTAAGCCTGTTTCAGCTCCCTAAGTTTCTCTAACCCCTAAGTTTCAGCTCCCTTGAGCACTGCTGACATTTGCTACTGTGGAAAAGCCTAAGGAGAGTCCAACAAGTTCCTCTAGAATATCCTGACCTGAGGCATCCAAATTCCCAGTCACCTCTTATCCTTGCTGATGGCTCCTCTATTTGACTTAAATTCTTATTTTAGCAAAGGACACTGTCCTCCTGCTCCTTAACCCAGCTGTCCAGTACTGTGTTTTACCACACCTCACCAAACATATGGTTAGACCATCTTCAATTTATGCTTTTCAGAAGAGCAACTGTTCTGCTTTACACCTGCAATGTTCTCCTTAAACTCCTGAGTAAAATAACTTGGGTGTTTTTTCCCTCACTTCCCAACTGCTTTTTCCATTCCTACATAAATAGACCTGAACTATTTAGATACCACTATTTACTACTCTTACATTAAAAAAAAAAGCCTTAAAATATATTGATTGTAGGATTTCTGACAGCTCTTATTCTCATATATGACAACCAACACTTTTCTGTAAGGCCACTACGCTCTGGTATTCTAGGGTTTTTTTTTAATTTCCTAGTCCTTCGAGTCAATGCTCTGCTGTGAGCAAATTGTTGCTTCTACTTCAGTTGCTTCAAGAGCAGGTTCTCCAGCCCTTCCTCATTTTTTAATGGTCTGTCTACAGCCTTATAACCCAGCTTACTACACCCCTTTCTCAAATATATGATCCGTCTAGATACCATTTAAAGGACCTTCACAATATACAGCACCTATGATTCCTAGGAAACACTCAATTGCATCTTCATTCCAGAACTACAGGCAGCAATAACAACAGCCAAACTACCATCTCTGAGACTTTTATAACCCTTGAGAGCATTTTCACCTAATCACAAATGTTTGTCATCATTTATTGCTGATATCTGTTCTCAAATAACACATTCTCACCACGTCTCACATCCAGTACCACCAAAACCAGGGACCAACAGTCCCTGCAGAACAGGTACATCTGCATGTCCTACTCACCTCTCTTACTCTCAAGTTTTACATCTTGATCACAAAAACCATGTCATTTCACCTACAGGGTAAGACACAGATGAGATTCCCCACTTTGTAACCCACAGCTGAACAAGTACTAGGTAGGGATTATTAAGGAGAGATGACGTGGACATTGTCAGGCTGATGTTCACTCCTCTGCTCCTCCCTGTAGTAGAGGACCTGTCCTGAGAAGATTCATGACCATCCTGTAGAACAGAACTCTTCCTACAGTTCATTCCTTTTGAAGAGGTGAAAGATAGAAAGTAAAAACATTCCTTGATGTATCTTACAAAACTAAGAACACTTTTTTTTTTCAGACTTCAAGCACTCTTAGCATCAAGTTTACATGATCCAGGAGCTTGGATCAGTCTACACTGTTATGCACTGATCCAGAGCTTGGATCAGTCTACACTGTTATGCACTGTTATGCACTGGTCCAACAGCAGCAGCACACTGATGAAGGGATTTACATTACATATATGCACAGCTTACTTCCAGGGACAGAAATGTATCTACCCTGAAAAAAAGGAAAAATCTGCCAGAGGTTATGAAATGTGTTCAAGGTTCTGAACACAAAATGTGGCAAGGTAAAAAGGCCACATTCAGAACAGTTAGTTCATCTTGACACCTCAGCATCAAAGTAAATTTTTACTAGATTCAAACTCAACCACATAAAAAGGCAGAGGCAAGACAGATATACATTCACCCCAGGCACACCAGAGCCTCACCCTATGTTTAAGGATCTGTCAACTTCTTTCTATAGAAGAGAAATTGCACATGATTATAAATAAAGCACCATTATTAAAATGGAAGTTCAAACAGTTACCATAGGAAACAGCAAATTCAGCTTGCTGATAAATGGCTTATCTTCATCAGCACAGTAGTTCAGAAAGTGACAGTATTGCAACACTTGGCCATATTTAAGCTCTGAGTTATGTTATCTGAGATCACTATGGACACCTCTAAAGAGCAACAACCAGTGAGTGTTTGGAAACAGATGCAGTAAAAATTTCCCTATGTACTTCAGAGACAGATATGATATTTAGCTATGAGTGTCCTTTCTTCTAACCACTCCATCATTCCTCATTTCACCTGTGATACATTAATGTTATACACATTTTGTCAAAACATTCTCTTTATAAGCTTATGAAAATTAAAAATGTACATAGTAACTTGAAAATGAAAAATATACAGTAACTTGTACTTAAAAACTTGTCATTTATGAGACACCAATTCATTCCCTCTTCCCTGCATTGACAATCTTATAATACATTTTCCATGCATGTTTTTTGCTTCTCTTCTCAATTCTAAAAAGCATGGATATTTAATTATAAATTTCATACTCCCAATAAGTTCCTACCTAAACTACTTGTAAACATTTAGAATGGAAATAAAGAATTCAGCTGGCTCTTCGCTGTTTACCTGTTTATTTCTTTTTCCTGCTACAAAAACACTCCAGTCACAAGTTCCTTGTAAAACAAAACCGCTTTTTTTATATCTCTGTCCTTTGCATTGCTCTATTAATTTGAACCATTGAAAACTCTGCTATTGATACTACAGCCTGGAATGTGCAAGCAGTTAGTTTGAAAGATAAGATATTGGTTGCAGATTTCCCAAGGTACTCTGCCTCCAGCTCTGCATGCAGAGGAGTTGCAGGCATAACCCAGAAGTTATCCAAGAGGGCCAACCTTACATCCAAAGAATAATCACAGAGACTGTATTTCTGAATTAAAGTGTCAGATCTTAACCCAAACAAATCCCAGAGTCACTCAAAAGCTGTCTCTATGCAATAGTACATACTTTCTCTGTCTCCCCACTACCAAACAGAAAAGCTTTTAATCTTCACACCATAGTTGTGAACAGCTGCATAACCACACAGAGCACCACGGTGACTGACAGGTACTTCTGCCATTGGTCACTCCTGTTTGGAGAGCAAATCCAAGGAGTGTGTACATGGAGGAGAAAATAAATTATCATTTAAACATGAAATCAAATCAGAATTTCCATTTCATCATATTGGCAGTAAGAAGAGAGCCATGAAAAAGTCTAGGCAACTCATTCAAATGAACATCTAAAAATGCTGAGAGCACTGAGTAAGCACAGAGAAAAACTTATTGCAGTGCAGACCCATCTTCTGATGTCAGCTGCATCTTTGCAGGTAAGGACAGCACATGACCCTCATTTAGTTTGTTCAGCCAGTTAAGCACAATAATTAGTTTATACAAGAAACAAGTGAAAAGGGTTAAAAATCTGAAAAAGCTTGCATCCCTCTATTACTTCATTAATTAAAAGCCAAACATAACAGAGCTATCAGGTGTAAGAAACTGAGAGCCACAAGAATTTAGTGGCAGTGTTTAGAAGAATATATCCTTTACTAAGTATCAAACCAGTTTTTCTTATCTGGCATATTTTAGATGGTTTTATTTAACTGACTGTCTTGGGGTGATTCATAATGATAATGTATCCTATAACCATCTGAGGGCAAAACTTGTTCCTGGATCTTTAAGACCCCGCAGCTGGGAATCTTGGTGGGATGGGGGATTAAGAAGCTGGCTTTTGGAACAGGCGTTTTTAAAAGCTGCCCGCCCACGTTCATGTCGGGGCTCTACACGGCGTGGTGTTTGCTTCACACGCGGTTCGATTTTTGCTCAGGCAAAGCTTTCTTTTCTTTTCTTTTTTTCCTCGGCTTGGGAAAGCTGCGGTGACGATCTTCAGGCTGCCTTGAGGGCGAATTCCCTAACTTCCTATCCGAGAGCCGGAGGCATCACGCCCTATGTGCAGAGGAGCGACTCCAGCCCAAGCTGCCACTAACCGCGTCCGGCCGGGAAGGAAAAGGACACCGAGTGCCCCCAGGCCAGCTGCCTCGCCCGCTGTGCCCACTGCCCTCTGCCTCGCCTGCTGTGCCCACTGCCCTCTGCCTCGCCCGCCGTGCCCTCTGCCTCGCCCGCCGTGCCCACTGCCCTCTGCCTCGCCTGCTGTGCCCACTGCCCTCTGCCTCGCCCCGGGATGATGGGACGAGCCATCGGGCCTTCCTCTAGTGCTGGAAGCACGCCATGAAGTTCCTGCCTTTCCTGACGCCACATCGTCTCTTTGTTCCAGCGGTGTGCTGAGGTCTAGCAGTTTGGTATCTAGCAGTTGTTCACTTTTGTCCTACCTGTTGGCAACCTGTTTGTTAATAAACCGTGGTTTTTTTTAACTTTCCTCTGTTAGTATTCATTTCTTATTGGTGGAAAGGGATTCTTGGAATCATAAAGGAGATTACTCATTCCAGCATGTTCTTCTTTAAATTGTCTCAAACCAAGACACTGACAAAAGTATGAAAGTGGCTTCCTGGAACACTAATTAAATTCTAGTTTACATAAAGAAGAAACATGACACAAAAGGGAAGCAAGAAAATACTACTGTCTCTTTCCTCTTTAAAGACTCTGAACAGATGAAAATAAAGCAATGCATTTATTTGAAGTGTGCAGATGCTATGCATAATAAAAAACAGAGAGCCAGAATTAGGTGAGGCTTATCAGGATCCCAGATATCACACTATGCAGAAGACAGTGACTAGTAACCAGTCACCCAAAGTCATCTGTTCAGTATGTGAGCAAAGAGTGCCTCAAATCTAATTACACTTCTCAACAATCCCATCTTAGCAATGTTTCTAGAGACTGTGTTGGAAAATGAACCTCAGAAATGATGGTGTCCAAATCCATTACCTTGCCAAAGCAAAATATACCAAACACCCAAGCTCACTCCCCTTCTATCCAATGACAAAAGCCAAGGCTTCAGGCAGCTGGAAGGTTTTTGTGCTGCCTTTACAGAAACTTACAGCTACAGCACAGACTTAAGGGCTGGCATGGCAATCCAGTGTTGAATGAGGGAAACCAAATGACAGATGGAGACTCACCAAGTAACTGAACTTTCTAAGCTCATGCTACAACTGGTTTCAAAGCAGTAATTGTAAAGCTAGTAGACATACTTTTATTATATTATGCAGAGGTAGAATAAAAATATTTCAGTGTCACATCTGTGTAACACAATTTGGATGGTTAAGGACTTAAATGGTTAAGGACTTGACAGGTCAAGTCAGAGAAAATGAAAACTAAAAATAAATCACAGAAGAAGAAAGCAAAAAGGTTAGCTAAGGAATAGAACAGTAAATAATCCTTAAACAACCCTCTCCCCATCACGTTTCATTCCAAAATCCTTGTTCATGACTTAGTACACAATTAGCACTGCTGTGACACCACACGGTGCAACTGCTCCATAATGCAGGAGTCTTCCTATAACCATTCATCAACTGTGTCTTCTCTAATTAAAAATGACTCATGAAATAAGCTGCACTGTAATATTAAACTTCAAACAAACCAAATCAAATTTAACTAAATTAATTCCATACAGTGTCATGGTAAGGATTTTGAGAATTTAGTGCTGGAGAAGGAACACCTGGTTGTAAAGTTCTTTTGAATAGGTGGAAAGGTCTTTCCTCTCTAAAATTCCCCAGGAACCAAAAAAGGCAAAGGGAGCACAGCTGAGAGAAGACCTATGCAAGGGAGCACTCGCCAAGGTGCCCCTGCCTTGGCAGGGGGGCTGGAATAGATGATCTGCAGGGGGCACTTCCAACTCTAACAATTCTGAGAAACCACTAAAAAAAATATGATTGCTGCTCCTGGTTTACAATTCAGCATGCCTTTCCTACTGCAAGAAGAAAAGCTATTGGATCCTCCCAGGCTTTGGGTTAGGGTTTTACAAAACACAGCCTGAGTTCAGCACTGACTGGTAGAGAGGAACACCAGTGACTCCAGTGCTGGGTCCCACACCAAACACCAACTGTGTCTCTAAAAAAAATCAACACTTAAAAGCAACATCCCAGGGCACTAAATCCAGCTTCCTTATAATGTTTCATAAACATCTAACAGCATCCCATAAACTCCAAGGTTAAGCAACTTAAACTGGTAAGTTCTTCACAGTTTGCATGGTCAGACACCAGTTTTCAGAGTAAGCCTGCCTGTTGCCACACAGCTGTGACAAAAACCATTTTCTCAGCTTGCCCCTTGGACCACACCCAGCCTCTGTCTGCCCTGCTCTTAGGTTTGCCCTTTTCCATTGTATCACAAACCATTTTCATCATTTTCTTGGTATGCTCAGATCCAGTCCCATCCAAGTTATCCTCCCACATGCAACAGAGTCACCATGTCCAGAGTCTTTGTCTGATATTCCTTTACCACAACACTTACAAACTTGCACTCACAGGTCTGTGTTTCCACTGCCTATCACAATTACCATCCCTCTCTTCTGCCATGTGCTTTCCATTCCTGTGTCTCTTTTGTCTCTTAGTAGGTCACAGGTACACTCCTCCTGCAAAACTTCTCCATGCTATCAAAACCTTGCACATAACAAGTCTTATTAATACCCTGAAGACCTATGCTAACTGTTGTCAGAGATTCTTGAAGGAAAAGTGGAGTGTATATATAGAATAATTTTTAAAATTTTTAAGAACCACATGGTTAGACCCGAGGCAGGGGGCAGGGGGAAGCAAAAGGGTGTGACAAGATTATTCACCAACCCAGACCTCCAACCACTCAGCT
This sequence comes from Hypocryptadius cinnamomeus, assembly GCA_013400635.1. NCBI lineage: Eukaryota > Metazoa > Chordata > Aves > Passeriformes > Zosteropidae > Hypocryptadius > Hypocryptadius cinnamomeus. The sequence continues at coordinate 9,187 of VYZP01025162.1, forward strand.
CCATCCACCTAAATTATTCATAACCAACCTGCAATATTTTCCCCTTCCTACCTTCATCAGCTCTATTCTCGTAAGATTTGTCTTTCCCTCACTGAAAACAACAAGATACTGAGCAGCTTTCAGAATGTGACAGACTGTGTGTTTTAAACACCTGAATCAGATCAAGTGAGAGGAACAGCAGGAGCTTGATGTGCTGCCTGGGCTTTAAACCACTTTTCTTTTGAACTGGCTACATGACTTCAGAACAAGGGAAGAGGAAGAGCACTGGCAGTAGAATCTGATCGTTTTCCACATATGGTTCCTAAATTAGACCATTAACTGTGCATATTATGCACATATTTCATGAAAGAAACCGGTGTTTATTTCCCAGACACATCTCAGGAAGTGAGTGATGAACTCCTGTTCATACAGTAAATGCAGCAGACTGCCTGGTTTTTAGATAAATAGATAGATAGACAGATATACATATTTTGAGCGTAAGCTGATAACCTTTAACCATGACGGCTCCAAATGAACTAGACAACAATCTCTCTCTCCCAAGCAGGTAGAAAAGGCTGCTGTTTCCAGATAAAGTAGGTTTCTTTCACATTTTAGAAGCCTGGCTATACATCCTTGGCAGGTCCCTCCTCTCAGAGTTCTCTATCTTCACCAGAGTAACTTTTCCGTCATTACAGAAGGACCAGAGCAATGCTTCACACCACGACAGTGAACTTCCCAGGCAAGGACCGCTCCTCTCCGCTTCACCGGGAGCCACTTCCCAACCTCTCCGGCAGGACAAGAGCTCCGAGCAGTCGCTCCTGCTGGGCAGAGCGGCTCAGCCGAGCGCCGGGAGCCCCTGAATTCCCGGCAGAGCTCCGCCCCCGCAGCGGCTGTCACCGCCTGCGGAGCCGGGACACGGTGTTCCCGCACCCCTCATGAGCGGCACCGGCTCCGGAGAGAAGAAGGCCGGGGCGGCCCCACACTCACCTGCGGTTCATTGGCCGCACTCGCACGGCCACCTTCACGGAGGCCATGGCTCATCCCCGCCGGCCCGAGGTGTCCCTCGCCACCGCCCCGCCCGCCGGCCCCGAGCGAGGCCACCCCCAGCCTAGGCCGTGTCGCTATGGCGACCGCCACCCTGCCCCGGCGGGCGGTACGGCGGCCGCGCAAGGACAAACGCCGCTCGCCTTTGGTCTGCCCGGCCGCGCTGGGGCGGGGAGGGGGGGGGAGGGGGAGGAGGAGGAGGAGGAGTTTTGAGAGGAGGGGTAGAAATAGGTACTGTGGGTGGGTCTATGGGAATTTCTCCGCAGGGCCACCCACCGCGGTATATTTATTTATTGGAGGAGTGTGTGCTTCTATACGTACATATACATACACACACACATACATATATATACACACACACATATATATATACACACACGCACACACATATATATGTATACACACATATAGATATACACACATATATATACATACATACATATATATATATGTGTGTGTGTATGCAGGTATGTAGTCATATATATACATGTATATCACAGAATCGCAGATTCAATTAGTTTGGAAAAGCCCTCTGAGATCATCAAGTCTGACCTTTGACTAAACACCACCGTGTCAACTAGAGCAGGGCACGTCCAGTCTTTCCTTAAACACTTCCAGGGACAGTGACTCCACTGTCCAATCACCCCTTCTGTGAAGAAACTTCCAGAAGTCCAACATGAACCTCCCCTGGTGTGGCTTAAGACTACAAAGGGGTCAACCCTCACCTGGCTACAACCTCTTTTCAGGAAACCACTTAGTTATATATGCATATATATACACACATATACATATATGTACATATATGTATACATATACAGCCCTCCATAAATATATAACTCCCCATTATACATATATATACATATTATACATATATACATATATAGAGAGAAAATTTTTAATATATAGGTTATATATATATTTAATATAGAGAGCATATATATATTATATATACCTTTATCTATAGATGGGGAAGATAGCTATATATTTCTATTTATCTCTGTATCTACCTGTCATTTATATCTACATGTATCTATATGTTTCTGCATATATCATAGAATTACTAGGAATGGAAGGGATCTCTGAAGATCATCCATAAGGCAGGGTCACCTAGAGCAGGTGACACAGGAACACATGCAGGTGGGTTTGGAATATCTCCAGAGGGGGAGGCTCCATGGCCACCCTGGTAAGCTGTTCCAGTGCTCTGCTACCCTCAGAGTAAATAAGTTCTTCATGTTAAACTGGAACTTCTTGTGGTTTAGTTTGTGGCCATTGGTCCTTGTCCTGTCACTGGGAACCATTGGACAGAGTCTGGCACCCTCCTCTTGGCACAGAGATATTTGTCTGTATTTATGAAGCTCCCTCTAAGCCTTCTCTTCTCCAAATTAAACAGGCTCAGCTCCCACACTCTCTCCTCATAAGAGATGCTCCAGATCCTCAATCATCTTTGTAACCTCTGCTGGGACATCTCCAGCAGCTCCTTGTCTCCTGTTCCAAGGAGCCCAGAGTGTGGCCTTATCAAGGCCAAGTAGAGGGGCAGGATTTTCTCTGTGGACATACTGGTCACACTCTTCCCAATACACCCCAGGATGCCATTAGCCCTCCTGGCAGCAAGGTTGCACTATGTGTTTTCATTAATATATGTTTTTCTTCTTAGCTACATGTATGTACATACATATGTGTTTAAGAGAAGGTGTTAGAATGATATATGGTCTCTTTGAGCTAGGTCTCATAAGCTCTTGGAGATCTATATCATACTTAAGATAGCTTAGCTACTTTAGAAGGCATAAAATCAGCAGGATGGCTTCTGTGGTAGTGTTGCAAACAGAAGAGTTTTAATAAAAGGCAAAATAACAGAACTCTTTACAGATAAAAACCGAGTGAGGTGCAAGAGATCCTTGCCCCTGGTAAAACACCTCACAAAAGCCATTAGTTTCTTTGTTCTCTCCTTTTTCTAGTAAATTGCTCAGGCGGGACTTTTTGGCTCCTGTCCAGTTGGCTATCCTTAATTTTGAGGTGGAGTCCCCAAGGTCCTCTGAGATGTCTTTTCACCTAATTGAGGAGAGAAACTTCTGGGTTTTTTTACTTTTAAAAGAAACAAAAAATAGTTTTGTCACTCCGTCAACAAAAAACACATTCCTATATTAAAACCATGTCTGCAATCCCTGTCACTCTCTGTCCCTGGTGGGATGCCACCAACGTTGGGCTGCCACCCTGCTGGGACAGTGGGGCTGGGGACAGAGCCTGGACCCAGCATCTCACCATATTGCAGCACCTGGAGGGACAGGCTTGGCAGAGCAGAGACACAGGCAGCACTGTCTCAGCAAAGGAAGGAAACAGGAAGCAGAATACACAGTGGGCATCATGATCAAATAATAATATTTAGGTACATAACACAATAAATCTGGGTTATTATTTTTTTACAGCATCTCTCCTGTTAGGTATCAGCACTGAGTCTGTCCTTTGAGTATAACAAGAGAAAGCTGATTATCTTCAGCTTGGCAAAAAGAGAGAAAATAAAAATATTAAATTCAAATTTACATTAAATGCAGCATGCTGGAGCACCCCTCCTACAAAGACAAGGTGTGAGAGCTGGGGTTGTTCAGCCTGGGGAAGAGAAGGCTCCAGGGACATCTCACTGCAGCCAGTAACTAAATGGGCTACAGGAAGGCTGGAGAGGGACTTTTGACAAAGGCATGGAGTGACAGGACAAGGAAAAATTACTTCAAACTTACAGAGGGCAGGGTTAGACTGGATATTAGCAAAAAATTCCTCACTATGAGTGTGGGCAGGCACTGGCACAGGTTGCCCAGAGAAGTTGTGGATGACCCACCCCTGGAAGTGTTCAAGACCACGTTGGTGGAGCTCTGAACAACGTGGTCTGCTGGAAGGTGCCCCTGACCATGGCAGGGGATTGAAAGATGATCTCTAAGGTGCCTTCCAACCAAACAATTCTGTGATTCTGTGAAATCACAAATATTTTGTTTGGTGCTGTCAGTGACTGGAAACTACCCACAGGATGGAGACACCATTTAGAACACTCTATGAACATAGTTTTGTTCAAGCCACTGAGCTGTTGACAAGCCAAAAAAACCCAGTTGCCAAGACACAGAAGATACCAGACCCAAACACCTCAACTTTAGCATGACTCCTATTGACAACTTATTGTCTCCAAAAACGAGAAGGAATAAGAAAAGAGATGTGACAGTAAAATCACCTGACAAGCAATTAGCATAAATGGCAAGCAAGACCTCACTGATTAACAACTTGACCTGGGAAAAGGAGGAGAGCAGAAAAGGGACAGTGAGAGACAGAAAGACCCCATGCTTACACTCCAGAGGTGTGCAGGAAGCACCAGGGTCAGAGACACACAGCCAGGATGGCAGAAATTTAAAGGATGGTTACTGGTGGAGGTGGTGAAAGAGGATGTGGTGGAAGGCTATCAAACACTGAATGACAGCTGAAAACCAGGACAAAAAGAGATGCCATGGGGCTGGAGAAAGGAGAGGATGAAGAAAGAAGGCATAAAAGTGATGTCCCCAGCAGTGCACAGATCAAGTGAGAGACAAGGTGACATTTGAATAGAAAGGTCAAGTCCAAGGAGTGATTTTATAGCAAACCAGAAACCATTATGTGTTCAGTTCTCTCAAGAAAGAGGAGGAATGAGAACAAGAAGGGGCCAGGGCAAGGAGTTAGAAAGTCTAACTGGTGCAGCAGCTTAAGAAGAAGGAGGAAGAAATATAGGGCCATACAGGAAAGATGGAGTAAGGAACAGTAAGTGAGAGAGGGAGAGAGCAGAGCACATTGTTGGAGATCCAGGAGGCTTTCAACAGCCAGACAAGACCTCTGACCTGCAAGTCAGAGATTAAAAACTCTTCTGAAGTTTTGGAGATGGAAAAGAAAGTAGTGAATTTCTAATGTGGACTTTTCCTGAGGTTCAGTGATATGAAAGGACAAACACAGGGTAAAGATGCAAGGAGGGAGACAGCTTGTGTTGCTGAGATAAACTCCAAGGGTAAGAGAGGCAAGTCAGAAGTTTTGGCACCAGAGTGAGAGCATGGTGTACCAGAGATGACAGGAGGAAGAGATCAGCTCTGCCATGTCAGAGAGGTGTTACAGTGGGAGAGGAAGAACAGGGGTGTTGGGAAATCACAGAAGCAGCAATACTTGCTTAAAAACCAGCCAAGGACTGAGTCACCTAGTGAGCACAGGAGCTGATATGCTGCAGCAGCCAAACATTCAGGCAGGGGAACCCCCATCAATGCATTGGGCAAACTGATTAAAGACTATTGAAATATTTATAGAGGACTCTGGGAAATGTGCAATAAGCTGACAAGGAATAGCAAAAACACATTAGAAAAATATAAAAATAAGCTAAAAATTGTATAAGAAAATATAGATGCATGTATAAAGCATGCATGTACCTCTGTAAAAAGATGTACACACATGCATAATAGATAAAAGAATAAAAGCAATGGTAAAAGCTACACACAGCTTCTAGGAAAGCCAACCAAAATGTAGCTTGAGCTCTAGAGCATCTAGTAACTCCTCTCAAACAGTTGTGCTTTCCCTGTTTCTGCTTAGCAAAGCTTTTGAAGAAATACACCTTGTTCAGTAAATACATGTCCACGTGCTGTGTTCTGAGACATCCAGCTATCAAGGGCATATGAGCTTCTCCACACTCAGAGAAAACACTTTTCCACTTCCACAATGAGTGCCCATTGGAGCTGGACCAGCTAAGGCACCCACAACACACCTGGCACGAAGCAGCAAAATATCCCCAGGCTTTCCCATCCTCCTAAAGTTCTCCACAGTTTGCTGCTTCAGAAAGTTCTTTCCTTCACCAGGCCAGGACATGAATGCTGTGTGCAGTCTATGGAGAGTAAAGCCCGACCTGGTTTGGTCCAGCAGCGCTGATGAAGCCTTGTCCATGGGATGTAACCAGCATTGAGCGTTCCTCTTTCTCCTGCCCCTGGGCTCAACAGTGAGTTTGCTTGAAGCTCTCACTGGTTCAGTCTGCCCCATGAAATTATTACACACCATGTGTAACATCTGCCATTTCAGTCAGGGTCAAGTGAGTTTTACAAGAGGAGGACTCGAAAGGAAGGCTGCTTTCCTAGGGTTAAGCTGCTTCCTGTAGTTAAGCTGCTCAGTGGATGTTCTAAGGATTGAGGCTGTAGGAAAGTCACTCTGTTCTCAGCCTGGCTTCTACAAAACTTGTCAGAAAGGATTATTTTTGAGACTTCTAGACATAGATCGGTCTCAGTTTAGGAGAAAATGCTCTGGAATGAGTGTTTTCTCTAAAGAAAAGGGTTTCAGCAATCTCTTCCCACGGATAAGAAATGAGTGTTAGTGGATGAAAGTGAAAAAAACCCAATCATTTATTGACAAAGTGCCCACACAGCATGGGGGAAAAAAAAAGAATAAATGCTGAGTAGTGAATTGTCAGAACGTTACTCCACACACACACAGCCACATCACAACAAAAGAAAACCTAAACTGCCAGGGAAGAGAAAAATAACGGCTGGCCACATGGCAGGGAAGAAGAAAATGGCAACGGCTTTTTCTCAGGGAAGGAAAAAAATCCATGCAGCGGCTCAGGGAAAACACAGATGGGAACCTGGTGAATCTCTGATGTTGGTCTCCTCTTCACAGCAGATGAAGCTGCTGGATTTAGGGTCCTTTTTTTGGCTGGATCAGCTTTTCTGAGGTCAGGCTGGGTGGAGCAACTTCTCAGGTCTCCACCGGTCCATGCGCAATGCTTCTTCCATCAAGTCTGATCTCAAACCAAAACCAAACCAAACAGTTCAAGGAAAAAAAGCCAGGGAAAAGGAAAAAAAAAACCTTCTTGCCTGAGCTAACAAAAAGCCAAGCTAGCTAAGCAACAAAGCAACACCGGTCCCAACCACACCCAGCATGCTCAGGAGCGAGGCTCTCAGAAAAACCGTGCCAGAGCCCCAAGGCTCCACCTCTGCCCCCAGAGCCACCTCAAAGCCAGCACAACCATTTCTGGGCATGGAGCAGATGATCAGTGAATAGAGTACCATCATAAAATCACCCCAAGACAAGATCAAAGTAGACAACCCCCCCCCAAAAAACAATATAAAGGTATGTAAATGTACGTACCCACATGAAGCACCTCAACCTCCTTTCCTTAAAAACCTGGTAAAAAATACAGCTGTCAGTTTCTAAATATTGAATATTTTACACTCTGAAACACCTGGCAGAATTACAAACCCAAATCCTAACCAAACTCAAGACACATGCATTCCCAAATACTCGTCTGCTCCTTCTGTGGTTCAGATAAAATTAATGAAGCATTTCAACTGGTTTTCCCTGCATTGTCACAAAAACGTCACTGCTACTCCTCACTAGGAGTTGAGAAAGCAAGTTCCACCTGCAGTAGAAATTATCTTCAGACTCAAAGGTGGGATCTGTGGAGCTGCTGTGAATCTCCAGCCTGCTCACAAGACAAGTGCTGCACTGGACTGTCTTCTGACCACCACCTCCTGCCTTTCCTTCTTGCTCTTATTTGGGCCCTTGCAATGCACCTGCACATGCAGAAACACCTTCAGGCACTTACCATCCTTTCCTGGGATTGCAAAACAGGTCCCAAGCACACAGGAAGGATGAAAGGCTGGACCTTACTAATAATGGGTTATGCTAAGTCTTTCATTCAGGCCCTTCTGATGCACACTCCCCTTGACAATGACCACTTGCCTTTCCTTGCATCCATATGCAAATGGCCTGGAAGGACAGCAATTAATGACTTGCCATACGGTTACCTCTTACCTGCTGTAATACTCTTGTACTATCACAGTTTGAAATATGTTTCTAAGAAGGAGACATGGTCCAGGACCTCTGTCTGAGCTTGCTGAGACACCCTTCTATTGTATTTGTGGGGTTCCCAGATGAAGGAAGGAATGATGAATCTGACTCCATGTTCTCAGAAGGCTAATTTATTACTTTATAATACTCTATTATATTAAAGAATACTAAACTAAACTATACTAAAGAATACAGAAAGGATACTTACAGAAGGCTAAAAAGATAATAATGAAAACTTGTGACCCTTTCCAGAGTCCTGACACAGCTTGGCTCCAATTGGCCATTGAGTCAACTCACAGCAGAAACCATTGAAACAACCACTTGTTGGATAAACAATTTCCAGACACATTCTAAAGGAGAAAAACACAGGAGAAGGCAATGAAATAAAATTGGTGGGGGTTTTTCTCAGAGGCTTCTCAGCTTCCCAGCAGAAAAATCTTGAGCGAAGGGATTTTTCAGAAAATATGAATGTGACACCCTTCCAGCTGGCAGAGCGGGGAGGGGACAGAAGAATGGGCATCTCCCCACCTGTGAGACTCACCATTGGGCTGGAGCTTGTCATCAGCCCCACATGAGTTTGTAGATAAACAAATTAGCATTTGGTAGTTTGATGCAGAAAGGTCAATACTCACTGCTAGAATGATTAAGAGTCCCCCATGGAAGGTATTATCTTGTCATGGATCAATTCATCAGGAAAGTTACTCATCTCTCCAGTCCTGGGAGTCCTTTGGAGAAAACACTTGCTCAGCATCGTCCTCCAACCCTGCTGCTGCAGGGCTTTTCACACCTGAGGTGCCATGAAGACTCAGGTTTCATTTCTGCTGTCTCTGCTGAAATGGACTGTAAACTCTTCTATCTCAGCCAGAAGAATCCTCCTTCTTCTTGGGCTGTTCTGATTTTCCAATCTGTCAGAATGATGAGGAACAAACTGTATTTCTGATTTCCAGCAGCATACATACACAGTCCTTCTAGTCCATGCACACAGTCTGCTTTCCTGAGATCATTCTCAAGCCAGATTTCAGCCTGTATTCGTACCCACTTCGCACAAATCACTTTTGTACGTTTTTGAACTCACACTTGTATTCCAGTAGAGGAGCTTGCCACGGATAACTTCTCAAGGGGATGAGTGGCCCTCTGCTAGGCCTAGTGAAGCCAGGGCTTCACCACAGCTTCCCAACTGAAGGCCCAAGTGCAGCCATCTCGTGGATAAAAAATAAAGGATATCCCGGTATTACAAATTTAACAAAGTACTATGCAAATTCACATTAAACAAGTAGAATTATCTCATTTCCAGCAGCTCTCAGCATGCAATTTCAAGTAAATAAGCATCAAGCCATCAGCTTGAAGTTCTCGTTGGTAGCTGTGTATTTTTAATGAGCTGCCACTAGCGCTGGGATTTGGTATTTCCCGCTTTGATGTTTCCTGCCCTTGTCTTTTTCATTAAATGCCATGGACATCAAGCCAATCCACCTGCCAGAAGATGTGGGTGGGAGTGAGGACTTTGGGGCAGCCCAGGAGGGTCACTTGGAGCTGGCACTGCCAGCACCATCCTTGGGAGTAGCTCAGGGAGAGCAGCAGCAGGAATTGCAGAAGACAAGGTAGGGCCTTAGTGCCTTTGGCAGCAGCAACCACTGCTGTGCCAGGCGGTGTGCCACTGCTCTGCTTGCCACAGCTGGGGATATTAGCTTCAACTAAATGGTAGCAGGTCTGTTTCCCTCTCCTCTTTGTCATCTGCATCCAGCTCTCTTCTTGACATTCACAATTATAATGGCAATACAGTAATATAATAATAATAATATAATCCAGGATGTGACCGTTCCACCTGTGCTTGGCAGAGAGACCATTCACAGCTCATGATGAGATCTCATGTTGAGATCAGTGAATGCTGCCTGGCTTTCCAGGTCCATCCCTTCCTGGAGAGCCCATCACAAGCATTTGGATACTGCACCATGAGAGGCTGGTATAGGAACCAGTGGCCTGTTTCCAGTGCAGATAGTACTTGTGCAGGGATCCTCCAAATTCCTGGCCAGAGGTATAGGGAGATGGCTAGCTGTGTTGAAAGGTGTCCTCACTGGCATCCCCTTACACAGACTGATCTTTGAGCTGCGAGGAAGAGTGAAAAGGTTTTACAGCCAGGCAGATTTCATGTTGGGGTGAGGAAGCAGATTAACAACTCCTTGCCCTGCTGTGGAAGGGCCCAGAAGCCGCCGAGGTGCAGATGTAGCAGGATTGAGAAACACCAACATCCACACTAAAAGTTTTCTATGGTCTGCTGGACCACAGGAAAGGAGAGTTTGTAAAGAACCTTTGAGTTGGATCAGGGGACTCAACCTAGCAAAGACTCAAGCCACTGAGTGTACATCATCATTTCTAAGCTGTGTTAGGCTTGATCCAGAACTGAACCAGAACAGCTTCAACCAAATCTTAGTTAGAACTGAACTACAAAGTCACCAGCCTGCCTCTGCTTTGATCTCCTGATAATTGCTTCATTCACTCTTCTACGAACTAATCTTCCTTCTGCTGTGCTTTCCTCTTCTGTTCAGTTTCAAAGCATTTTAAACATACTTCATGTGGAAATAAGCAAATAAGGCATATGACAGAGAGGCAAATGTACTGCTCACACTTAGATATATATTCTGGAGGAGACAACTTACTCCTTTGACACACAACTGTCACCTTGAACTCCAACTGTGAAAATACAGCCACTACATTTTTATTTCAAAATATTCATGGGAGATGGCCTTGCACAACACAAGTTTGCCCCTACACAGAAACTTTTCTCATTACAAAGAGCACTCTCTGAGTTTTGCAGAGTATGCTCTAGCATTTTAAATGTGTTTCTGGCTTCTTAGATGTGAGGTTGCTTTTTGTCCCCTCTCCTGCTTCACTTTCACTTAAGGAGCCTGATAAGGGAAAGCATGCTACAGAGAAGCGGAAATGAAGAATAAGTGGCTGTATTTGACATTTAATTTCTGCACAGTTGGAAAGAGAAATGAGATTGTCTATTGTTCCACTCATTAATTTTCCCATCCAAGAACATCCAATCACCCAAGAACATAGCACTATGTTATTTCATTATTAAATATAATAGGGAGATGTTCTGATATTTTTTTCTTATCAAGTTCTTATTATTTACAATTCATAGACAGTGGCAGTCTCTGAGCTCTCTCTTTTGCTCTTTTCTTTTCATTCAATTAACACCAAGGCAATCTGTTGTGTCCAAAAGAAAACATGACAAGGCCTGATAAGCAAGCAAGCAAGCTGCAGAAAGATCTAATAATGTTTCATGAATTACTGCAGTGCCACGTTCAGAGATGTTCTCTTGGCAGCACCCTGGGATTTACACAGCACATTAACATGTCACTACCAGAGATCAAGAATAGCTGTATTTTTTGAGGCTGTGTCAGGGACAAGCTCTTGGGTATGCCAGTGCAGTTTTATCCATGAGGCCAAGGAAATGCCTTGTGTACACACAGCACTGCCATTTACTCCTGGCTTTTTAAAACACAGGCAATGCATTCCCCCTTACTCCTCACTCAAGCACCCTTTGTATCACTTTTATTGGTGTTAAAGACAGACGAAGTTTGAGGCTGCAAAGTCTCTTCCAGAGAAATCTCTTACAGATTTTCCAGCAAGACATGAGACTGAGTACCTACACATTGCCATCTTGTATGCCCCAGCAAGTCACAGTGCTGGAGGACCAGAGAATTTAGCACTGAGAACCATTTCTTCATTCTCCATCTGGAGGAGAAAAACAGATAATGCTCATGGTGACATCCCCAGCAAGAGATAAAGGCTGTGAAGGGCACCTGTCAGGCATGTTAAACCCAGGAACTCAGCTATGTTTGCTGTCAGGGTATCTAGACTTCAGGCAGGAAAATGTTCTTCAGTCTTCATCAACCTTGGAAGACATCAGGCTGCAGAGCAAGGCCATGAGTGGCATGAACAGAAGCTTTCCTGGAGGCCAAAGGTTTGGTTGATGGCATATGAAAAAAGAATAATAATTAACCTTTCTTCTGTATTTCCAATGTTATGTCTTTTCCTTCTCATGGCGGAAATTTCTTTTTCCTTTGCCAGAGAGGTTGAGGGTAGGAATTAGTGAGTAATATGCACTGTGGGTTTAGTGTACCCAATAATGAATGTTTGAGGCTGGACACTGGAAGTTCATGGGCACAAAAAGTATGTCTGCATGTATTTTACACCCAGTCTGTTCCCTGGTATTTTTTCCCTCTTTTCATTTTTTATTCTTTTTTTTTTTTTTTTCAATGGAAATGAAGGCAAGTAACATAGGCAAGCTTGAAATAAAATAAGAAAAACTTGGGAAAACACAAATTCATGCAAAGCCAAAGGTAAAACACTGAAAAGCATTGAGAAATGTACTGACGTCAGTGCAATTTGATCAATATCTACAGGGAAAAACAGACTAATAACATTCTTGGAATAAAGTTCCCTGAGAAAACACTTAGGAGATTTGGATAAAGCAAATTTGGAGATAAATAAAGAGGTTATTCTGAGTTAGTATAGAGCACATTTATGTCCTAATACATTGCTATATGAAATCTTGTTGTATTCAATGCTAACATTAGGATCAGCAGAAAAACAGACTGGAGTATGGGTCAGCTGTCTTGATAAGATAAGGCTTTGTCTGTAATCCCTAGGAAGAAGGATGGTGGAAGACTGAGCTGCTAAATATGGCAATAGCCACAAGAAAACTATTTGAGGAGGTACTTGAAAGGCAGTCCACACATCTTCAAAAGATCTAGAGATTCCTCTTGACTGAAATGGAAGATTTAGGCAGTCTGGAAAGCCATTTTCCTGACATTTGCTCATGAAAATGAGCATAACTATCTTTCTATTCCGGCTAGCAAGCCAAGTCTACCACCCAGCATGCCAGCCCATGAGCTGTGAATTTCAAGGGGCAAAAGGCACGTTGAGATAAGAGACAGCAGAGGGTGTGGTAAGAGATTGTTCCTGGGGATGGGGAGGGCAGGTGGGCTCCTGATGGAGAGAGGAGCCCATGGGAAACATGGGATGAAAGAGAATGACTGACTGATGAATACAGGCTCTGTTTCTGCTTGGGGTAGACAAGGGAGGATTCAGCCCATTGAGGGAACATCATAAAAACCTCACTGCTTATATCCATCCTTGCTGTTCCTACCTGTTCCCTGGAGCTCTATTGAACTGACTCCACTTTTGTTGTCCAAAAGATAAAATAAGCTTCATCATTGGCTTCAAAGGCCAACTTTGCCTGAACAAGGAGTCTCAGGATTTTGCCTCCTTTGAAAGGCAGCTGGGTGGGTAGAGTTTGTGTGCTGTCCAAAATTGCTATCAGTTTGCTCCAGCTCCTTTTCCACGGGTACCAAGCCAATGAAACACCTTCCCATACCTGGCCCTTGGAAACTGGGTTTAGGTCACAGATGAGTCTTCATTCAGTGATGCAAATCATACTGTTCATGAGCTGAAAAGGCATGTTCAGGCAAAATCATTGAAGAGCCCACCCAAAAAACACCTCCAGATTTGGGGACTGATGTATGTTTTACATAGGGTTTGGGGGAACATTTAGCAAGAAACTAAACAACATCAGAAAGATTTTTTTCTTTCAAGTTACCTAGTCCTGGTTCCTTTCAGAAGTAACCCTTACTAATAAGACAATATTCGTTTATTACTTAATAATCTTTAAACCTGCAACATGAGACATGGTTTAGTGGTAGACTTGGAAGTGCTGGGTTAAGAATTGGACTCGATCCTAAAGGGCTTCTCCAACTTAAACTATTCTATGAATCTTTGATTTCTTTTTTAATAACATCTGCAAAGGCATTAGACAATGGTCCCTCAAATTTACATTCAAATCAAGCCAAGTGAAGCATTTTAATAAAACTACATCTTGTCAGTCTCACCTCATTGCATCTCCTCAATGACATAAAATTAGACTAGGATCATACAAACCAGAAAAACAGGGTTTATATGTCAGTAACTCCATAGAGAAGTATTTAACATGACTAAAAAGAATGCATGTCCCAAACTAATGCACATCGTATTCTTTTAGTGACCTCTGCTCCTCCTTAAAAATAAAATCATGGCATGGAGATTAACTCATACCCCACTGGAAAAGAAAGAGTGAAGAAGACCTGAAGCAGCTTTTAATTTCAAGTGTCCACTTCCCTGCTTAGCAATGTTTCACTGACAGATCAAACATTGCTGGTCAGAGGCAGCACAGTGCAATCTGCACAGCCCCCTGCCTGAAGCAAGAGGGAGAATCATCTGCTTTCAAACCAGAGCTGAAATAATTTTGTTGGAGAGGCAGCAGCTGCCTTTCAACTGCTGAATTATTGATCCAGGAAAAAAAAAAAAATCAAAACAACTGCAAAATCACACCTGCTATGTGATGATTACATTAAAAAGTCACTGCTCTTCACTAGAGTTCAAAATATTCTAAAGCTACTAATGTAGTTGTAAAAACTACAAATGTAGTTTTGCTCAATATTCCAAGTGATATAGTTTCCTATATTTGCTGTTAAGTATAACAACTATAACAGTTATTTAAATATCACTTTCTTATTGGCAAAAGTTGTGTGTATAAACACATAAAACACTAATACAATGTTGCACTGATAGTTGACTGCATAAAAAACCCAATAGCATTTATGTGGGCTGTGAGAAGCATCATTGCTGCTATAATGATAATGGCATATTTACAAAATTGGGATATTGTGTAATCATGATGATACTCATCATGCTTTAAGATGATGAGTGTTACCAGAGAGAATTTATGTTTCCCCTCCTTGCCTTGGATTAAGAATAATAATATTATTGTTGGTAGTAACAATAAATATTGCTAATAAAATGTCTGGAATATCCACTCAGTCAAGCCAGAGAGCCCATGGTGGCAGATACTCTGCAGCATAGCTCTTTCTGTGCTGAGAATCTGCAGCCTGAATAGAGAAGACAGGTAACAGAAGACAGGAAGAAAGAAGGGAAAGGAGATGCCCAGAGTCACACAAGAATTCAATGAGAACAGAGGTTTGATGAACTGTGTGCTTACAGCCCAACACCTGCATCACACAGACTTCAGGGAAAGAGCACAGCCAGAACTCAGTGTGTGTCGTTTTGGAAAACAAGAGAACAGCTCCCAGCATCCCTCATCTAATCCTTCTGCTGCTTCAAAAGAAGCACAGAGCTAACAATGGAATGTTGTGCTTGCATTTTATCTCATGTACCTGCCCGATATGGCATGTGACAGAGAAACAAGCTCTGACTCCAAACAAAACCCAGCCTGCTCATGTATGAAATCCAGTCTAGTAAATCAATGAAGCCCTGAAATTTAAGTAGGTGCAATTTTAAGGTACATTTCCCATTCAAAGGCTGAAATGAAACACCTCATAGCAGTGTTTAGTCAGAAGACATGTTGCTAATCCCACATGGAAAAGCAGCATTAATCAGTGCGTTTCTACATGCTGAAAACAAAGAAGCAGCAGCCCTGGGCAGCAAATCTCTTGCAGGCTAAATACAGATCACAGTTTTCAGCCAGTATGTTTAGAATGTATCCCTAAACCACCTGTCAACCAACAGAGTCCCAAAAGACATTCCTTTGAGGGTAGTTTTCTTAGTAACTCCATCACAGACATTTTCCAGGTGCCCATCCACCACCAAGCCACCATGAAGTCAGCGTTCATCCACCAAGGAAAGGCATCTTCACAAAGGCAGGGCAGGTGGCACTTGCCTTGGAGAGAAGCAGCCGTATCCATGACATCTCTCTTTTTGTTCTCTTTTGTCCTCTTGCAGAAGAGCTCCTTCAAGGAATGAGAGCTGCCTCTTTAATCTCCCCATTTTCACGTCCCATCAGCTGCAAAGGTGTACTGAGTCTGACCAAGGTGAAGTTCACAGCCCTCACAGTGCTGTGCCTTGCCTTGGTAGCTGGCAGGGCATTGATCACAGAGCAGTGTTCTGGCTGCTGCCGAGCAGCCCTGTCCCTCTGGCATTCCTTCCCCACCAAAGGGGATGGGAGTGGGCAAATATTGTATTTNGCAGGGTTAACCTGCTACAGAAGGTCAAGCAAGCAACATGTTTACCAGGGCTCTTCCTTCAGAAGTTGGGTAATAACTCCCACAAGATTGATTTTGTTTCTCTCAAAAGACATTTACCAGAAGCTAGTGCACTTTTTTCCCTTTGGAGATGATTGCTATCAGCACTGGAAGAGCTCCTCAAGATTGCTAAAAGGAAATGCCATCTCACACTATCTAATTTCCAAAACAGCCTCTTGTGCATGCAAGCCCAGAGCAGTGCTCATGAGTTTTGCAGCACTTTCTGTCATGCAAAGTTATGAGCATTATTATAAATTTAAATATTTCCCAAGAAGTGCTGCTTGAATAACTAAGAACAAGATACATGTTTGCTGCTTTCAGGAGGATTGCAATTGAAGACACAAAAATGGCAGCCCAAGTATCAGAAAAACAGAGGTTTTCCAGGGTGACAGGAGATGGTAATGGCAAGGAGACATGCAGCTGCTGCCAGTGTACATGTTCTTACCCCCACTGTTGTTTCAGCTGAACTGGACTTTCCACTAAGCATTTAGAAAGTGCATATTGGGTCATTCTAGAATGACCAAGTAGACACAAAGATTGTTTTTCTTGAAGATTAAGGAACAGAAGGGGTAAAAGCAGGTCTGTACTTACATTGTACTCAGCCCCCTGACTTGCAAGACTCCTGTATGAGAGTCCAGCAGAACTCCAGTGTAATGAGATATTTCATGGGACTTTTCCATGCCTTGGAAACTTCAACCAAATTACAAGTGATAAGTCAAAGTGAAAATTAGCTGTTGCTTAAAAAAAAAAAAAAAACAAACTTGATTTCTCTGAGGTCTTTGCTATAATTCACTGTATTCCTAATATACACATTTGAACAAATTACTCTGAAGGAGTGCTAAAAATCAAGGAAGAAGAATCATAAGACTTTTCAAAGTTCCATTACCCTTACTAGAGATTAATCCCTTGAAAGTCAGCAGAACAGCATAAAGTACCCTGTATGGAACAAACCATTAAAAATTCTATGATTAATTCTATTATTTTATGAATGCATAAATATCAAATTTGTGTCTTTGCCCTGAAGATTCTGCACACAAGAAAAAAAATAAAAGCCCTCAAATTAACATAAAATCCTGACCACTGCATCCCCACCCTTGGCACTTATCAAAGGCATGTCTTAATTCTGCTCACAGGCAAGATTATCTAGAAAAGTCTTATCTTAATTTCTTTACCTCTTGCAGTGAAAATATGAGCATCCCTTGGCTTAATAATTAATGACAACACTCGATGGACCCTGGTCCTTGCAGATGCAAGTCACCTTAGCTGTACTCTTCTTACCTAGAAAACAAAGAGCACAAATATTTTATGCACGAGCACAATATAGCATAAAGCCATATTCTACAGGGTAGAGGAGGGCTTTCAGAGACCTCACATTGTTGGTGTTGTTTGTGAGGGTCTTAGGACGAGGGAAGAAATGAATTTGACTCTATATTTCTTAGAAGGCTGATTTGTTATATTATATTATATTAAAGGAAATTATATATTAAAACTATACTAAACTATAGAGAGAAAGGATACCTGAGAAAACTAGAAAAGAATGAATAATAAAAACCCATGACAGACCAGAGTCCCGACAGAGCTGGACTGGGATTGGTCATTAAGTAAAAACAATTCACATGGAACCAATCAAAGATGCACTTGCCACATTCCAAAGCAGCAAAATGCAGGTAGAAGTGATCAGATAATATTGTTTTTCTTTTCCTCTGAGGCTTCTCATCTTCCCAGGAGAAGAAATCCTGGCAAAGGGATTTTTCATAAAATATCATGGTGACAACCTAAGATGATGCTGTAGCTGCCTTGAGCTCTTCTAGTATTCTACATCTCTATAAATCCATTAGCCAAACAATACTGAGAAAAAAAAAATGACAGGTTGTGATGGCATTCATGTTTGCAAATGATAGAGATCTCATGTCTGCAAAGCATGGGATTAATGCCACTGCCCTGTATCCCTATCACCAAATTGGCATCCCTATACTTCCATTATTGTTTCCTGGCAACAAAGCATGGAGGCTCTTTTAGGAATGCTAACAGTCTGTGTTCATCCTGCAGACAGACCTTTGTGAAGGGCCCTGCCAAAATGAATGAGGGGATCAGTGCTCCTACAACATCAGACTTAAACACAAAATCTTCTTTTTTCCCTGCATGAGGAAAGTATAATTCATGTGAATATTTTATCTAAAAATCACTTCTGTATTTTTTTCTGTGTAGGTTTTTTGGAGTCATACCACACCGTGTGGATGTCTCATCCCTGAGGTGTTCAAGGCCAGGTTGGATGAGCCCTTGGGCATCCTGTTCTAGTGGAAGGTGCCCCTGCCCATGGCAGGGGGGTTGGAACAAGATGATATTTAGGGTCCCTTCCAACACAAACCATTCTATAATTCTATAGTTCTATAGTACAATCAGATTTTAGTAATCAATTCCAGTTTTCACGCTTGGAAAGAGGCTGAGGACAACCCTTTTCTCTGGGGGAGGCTTGGACCAGGTGGCCACCCAGTGTGCCCACCACAACTATTTGATTCTAGTGATTTGTCACAGCACTTCAAATTCATTTTTCAAGCTTGATTAGCAGCAGCATGATTTATTTTGTGTAGAACATGATACACAAGCACCATCTAGAGGATATAAAGGAGATGGTGATGACTATAGTTGACTACAGAAACAGCTGATAGCTAGCTGTATTATAGGAGGAAAAAGTATTAAGGTTTCCCATGACTCAAATACTGCTGCTGAAGTGGCATTAACCCCTAGGGTTAATAGTTATAACAATTATTCTGACTTTTGTTGCCTCTGGGATTTGCATATTTTTGCCTGGCTCTTCTTGCTTTCCTTTCCCTCTCCCCCTTTCTTGATGACAGCAAGAGGATGAGGGGGAATAAAGAAGAACCAATTAAACCAGAAAAATGCATCCCCTGAATTTCAAAGAAGAGACTGAAAATTCCATGCAGTCAGGACTGTTCTGTATATGGGGAAATTTTTAGAAGAAAATAACTGCCAATTACCCAGCAGTTTCAGATATGTTTCTGATACAGTGCATTAGAGAGAAATTAGAGGACTCTCCTGTACTGCATCACTTGGCTGATGAGGATTAAATCTGCTTCACTGTACTGTAGAGCCTGCAGCATGAAAACAGATCGGTTTCATTCTGAGAGCTTGTCTTCTCATATTCCAGATGTATGGGCTCCTACCCACACCCTATTACTGTGAAAATGGAGTGACTATCAACAGGAAGACCATTGGGAGCTAGGAAAGTTCCTAAATGTTTGTGTCTAAGATTATTGTTTTAGAGGTTGCAGTATTTTATCTGAGTGTTTGGGGAGGGAAGGGTTGCTACAAGCTGCAGCCTGGCAGTTTCCCTATTGGGAAACACATCTAAAATTAGCTCTGATCCTGCTTGGTTGTTTTATAAAAGCCATGAAATTGTTGGTGCCTGAGGAAGATGATATCCTGCAGAGGTAATGCCTGCACCCCACGTGTGAAGGTCCACAACATGAGTTGGGCTGATCCAGAATGATGGTTCAGCACTGGGAAGGAAGCTGGGAAGGATAGCTGGATTTTGCAGGGTGACCCAGGTCTTTCTGACACCTCACACTGAACTGGCCAGGGCTGGAGCCAGCTTGTGGTGCTGGGGAAAGCTCAGAACCTCTCCAGATCCCAGCCTCAGACAGGAAAGCAATTCCCTTCCTGATGAAACATCACTGCTGCTACTGTGAGCCTCCTCCCCTGGGAAACCACCCTCATCCTAATGAGGAGGAAGCAGTTCCTGGGAAGGAGAAGAGGAGCCCAGAAGGGCTCCTGGACCCATTCCTCCCTTCCTGAGCTGTTGACCATTTGTTCCCCAGTATCCATGTCCAGTGAAAGGACAGAGGAGCAAGAGAGAGGAGGGATGCTGTAAAGCAGATCAGCTCTGGGGTATTCACAATTGCTGAGTGTGGGCACAGGGAAGAAGAAGCCCATCCTGCCTGAAACTCCATGCTGTGAATGGCAGCTGGATGCTTCTTATCAGGAGCTGGAATGAGCTTCTGCAGCAGCAGCTGAAACCACTCACTTGCAAAATGAGTGGTGAGTTGGTGACTTTTTTTAAGAGCTGCAGGTGTGCAGGGATATTAAGAACAAATCAGATTTCTTTTTCCTTCTGAAATTGCCTGGTTTTAGGGAGACAGAAGTGGGTAGCTATTGGTGGAACTGCTACTTTCACTTAAGAGCATCACACTGGTCTCACAGTCAAATGGAAATCACCTCTTTCTTTAAAGAAAATGGGAATATTGTGTCAGTGTGTAGAAAATTAAGGAATTGGCTGGCGTAGTGCTCAAAAGAACTTCCTTCCCTCAAACTGAGAACTTCCATCCACATCTGCTGCTGGGCTGGAAGTGGAAGCAGTTGACTCACCTGGCTGCAGAGGACTTTGTGGGCAGGGGCTGTTCAGACGGCTGCTGGGACAGCCAACTTCCCAGATAACAAGAGAAATTCTGTATTACACCAATATATCCTTGTCCTGGCATCAAACCACACGGGACAGCACGGTCCCTATACACTTGGGACCAGTCTAACAAGCCTGGCTGGCAAATATACATCTTCCCTGCATTGCCCAGGTACCTCTCCCCCTGCTTAATTGAATCCTTGCTGGCTCAGTTTCTTTCTGGCATTGTTCCCTTCTATTCCTCTCATTTTCTGTTTGGCTCAGTCTTAACCCTCATCGCACCACAGAGACTCTGAGAAAACTCTGGTAGCTCTGACTGAGCAGAGCAGCCACACAAGAGTCTTGCTCACACTTGGTCTTGATTGTTGTCCAGCAGAGGCTCTCAGCTGCCAGCAGATTCCAAAGTGGTCTGTGAGGATCATCTATGGGGCACATAAGGGATAGCTAAGAAAAGTAATTATATGACAAATTTTCAACCTAGCTCAAACTTCTGCATCTGCTGGGAAATAGCTAGAGCAGAAGAGTTCACCAACCAAAACTGGGAGTGAAAACCATTGCTTTGAACTGACTCTGGTTTCCTTTAACCCTGGCTCTTGTAAAACCAGAGAAGTCTGACCCGTGGCAGCTGTACAGATTCGAACCACTGCGTGGAGCCAAAGAAACACTTTTGGAGCAGCTCTACGGCTCCCAGATCCCTCAGTTAGGATGCAACACAGCCAGTTAAACTCCCAGTTGCTGAGGTGCTGTTGTCTCCCGGTCCAGGAGATGGCCTTGCCTGTGAGATAACTCAGTAGTGCTTAACAAATCTAAACAGCTGAGCAAAACCATCCTCCAATGCCACTCTGTGTCCTGCTTGAGCTTCAGCACAGCCATGCTGGAGAGCTTGGCTAAAAGCACACCCTCAGCTGAGTGCGTGTGACATTACTGGATCTGCTTCCAGCTCTCCACGTGTGATTGATTTCCCATGTGCTGCTAAAAATACCATTATTCCCTTCATGAAGAGAGCCTTTCTGACCTGTAGGGGACAGGAGGCATCTTCAAAGCACAGCAGTTGGACTGTGCCTCGCCAAGTTTGGACAACCAGGTGGTTCAGGGCTGTTTTGCGTGGCCATGATCTATGCAGACAGGTGCTTGCCGCTCAGACCATTCATGTCTAACTTCCAAAAGATTTTGGGGGCCTCCTCTGGTACACTGGGAACTGAATGGGAAATGCTTAGCTCTTTTTCCTGTTTAATGGCAATGGCTTCCCATGAACTGTGCAAGCAGGACCTGTGCTGAGCTTAGGAAGAGGAGTAATAAATGATGAAAGTGCAAAACTAGCAAGCAAACAGACTGTGGTACACAATGGTTTTGAGCATCATGTACCAGAAATGAAGGAAAACTTCCCACCACATCTCAGCAAACAGTACTGCCAGTAATTTTAGGTTCTTTAAGCATTTTTCAAGCAATAATGTTCATTTTAGTCAGATAGGATGGCTCCAAACCACTGTTTCATGCATCCAGGACTTAGAAAACAATGTGCAAAAAGAGGTGCCTGCCCTTCCAGGGCAGCTGGGCAGCCACGGTGGGCGGTGGGTGTGGCATAAAGGGCTCACAGCCTCTGTGTGCTGCCCAGGGAGCACTGCCTGGCTCAGCACGTCCTGAGTCAGACTTAAAATATGAAACAAATGGTTTGAATTCTCCCTCGGAGAGATGCTGCTCTACACGGGTGCCAGCAGCAGCGTTTCAGCCATTCTTGGCAGCAACTCGCTGCCAAAACGGAGACACTCTCTCCCCCCACACCGTGTGTGTGTGTTTCGGGGAAGCTCGGGGGAATCTCGCTGTTTGTGGTTCGGGCTGCGCGGGGAGTGCAGGTGGGTGCTGCGTGCTGCGGTGACCACCAGCAAATCGAGCTGTGAGTCATCTCTGCCACTTGCGATGTTCAAAGTTGTAACAAGGTGACAACAGGGGGTGCAGATGTACCATAGCGGGATTTGAGCCATATTAGGGTTTGGATTTGAGCCATATTAGGGTTTCCCTTCCTTAGTTGTGGGGGTTTTTTTGTTTGTTTGTTGGGGGGTTTTTTGTGTTGGTTTTTTTTTTCCCTGAACTTAGAGAATTGATACGGATAGTTCTGGTTTTCACACGGCAAATACCAACCTTTTCGAATCGATGCGTACATGTGGGAACAGGGGAGCCGGGGATGGCGCAGGTGTGAAGCTGCCGAGGCGCCCAGCGAGGCAGAGATGCTGCAGCACGGGGCAGGGAGCTGCAGAGGCCGGCGAGGGAGGTTTGTCCGTCCGCGACTGCCGGGACAGAGCGACTCCAGCCGAGCCGGGGGCGCGGCGGGGCTGAGCAGCGGCGTGGCAGCGGCTGGAGGGAGGGATGCCGGGCGGGGCCGGGCTGTGCCGAGCCGGGCCGTGCCGTGCCGGGGCGGGGCGGCGATGGCGGGGATGGCGGCGGCGCTGGCCAAGGAGCGGGCGGTGGCGGCGGGCGCGGGGCGGCACGACCGCGCTGTGCCCTACCTGGGGCAGCGCTTCGGGGCTCTGCGCCAGGAGTGCCTGCAGGAGGGGCGGCTCTTCCAGGATCCTTCCTTCCCCGCCGGCCCCAGCGCCCTCGGCTACCGGGAGCTGGGGCCCCGCTCGCACAAGACACAGGGCGTCGTCTGGCGCAGACCCACGGTAGGGCGGCGGGGGAGGGGGGGATCCCCGGTAGCATCATTGCACAGTATCGCCCCGGCTTCCTCCTTCCCCCAGCCCCTGGATTTGGGTGGATTGAGCCGTGCGGGGGCGGCGGGTCGGGGCGCGGCTGCCGGGCGCGGTGCGAGCCCCGTTCGTGCGGCTGCGGATGCTCCGGGCACCGGAGGCTCCCCTTCGCTCCGGGGACAGGCTGGCAGCGTGGCTTGCTCTGCCTGGAAAGCAAACCAGTCAGAAAAGTCGTTTTGTTCTCCATGTAGAACTCTCCACGTGGATCGCTTTTGGGTAGCGCTTGGGGCTGTCTCTCCCGATAACTCTTTCCTTCAGCAGAGCCGTGAGTTGACCGCCGTGCTGTTTATTCCCGAGGGAGCCATGGGAGCCGTGGGGTCAGGTGGACTCCGGGGTGCCTGCAGGCACTTCTGAAAGACCTTGGTGTAGTCAGTGGCGGGGAGGTAATGGCAGAGCAGTGTGTGCACGTGTGTGAAAATGCAGCGCACGTCCTGTGAAGCGAGCTGGCTGCACACGGGCTCTGGGCACCAGCTCCCATCTCACTGTGCTTGCTGTGTCTGGTGCCCGCACCCCTTCCTGCCCGCCTCCATCTCTGTGATGTTCACCTGCTGTGGTCAATGGTTTGGTTAATTTGCTGCAAGTGTGGCCTCNGTTGGGGGGTTTTTTGTGTTGGTTTTTTTTTTTTCCCTGAACTTAGAGAATTGATATGGATAGTTCTGGTTTTCACACGGCAAATACCAACCTTTTCGAATCGATGCGTACATGTGGGAACAGGGGAGCCGGGGATGGCGCAGGTGTGAAGCTGCCGAGGCGCCCAGCGAGGCAGAGATGCTGCAGCACGGGGCAGGGAGCTGCAGAGGCCGGCGAGGGAGGTTTGTCCGTCCGCGACTGCCGGGACAGAGCGACTCCAGCCGAGCCGGGGGCGCGGCGGGGCTGAGCAGCGGCGTGGCAGCGGCTGGAGGGAGGGATGCCGGGCGGGGCCGGGCTGTGCCGAGCCGGGCCGTGCCGTGCCGGGGCGGGGCGGCGATGGCGGGGATGGCGGCGGCGCTGGCCAAGGAGCGGGCGGTGGCGGCGGGCGCGGGGCGGCACGACCGCGCTGTGCCCTACCTGGGGCAGCGCTTCGGGGCTCTGCGCCAGGAGTGCCTGCAGGAGGGGCGGCTCTTCCAGGATCCTTCCTTCCCCGCCGGCCCCAGCGCCCTCGGCTACCGGGAGCTGGGGCCCCGCTCGCACAAGACACAGGGCGTCGTCTGGCGCAGACCCACGGTAGGGCGGCGGGGGAGGGGGGGATCCCCGGTAGCATCATTGCACAGTATCGCCCCGTTTTCCTCCTTCCCCCAGCCCCTGGATTTGGGTGGATTGAGCCGTGCGGGGGCGGCGGGTCGGGGCGCGGCTGCCGGGCGCGGTGCGAGCCCCGTTCGTGCGGCTGCGGATGCTCCGGGCACCGGAGGCTCCCCTTCGCTCCGGGGACAGGCTGGCAGCGTGGCTTGCTCTGCCTGGAAAGCAAACCAGTCAGAAAAGTGGTTTTGTTCTCCATGTAGAACTCTCCACGTGGATCGCTTTTGGGTAGCGCTTGGGGCTGTCTCTCCCGATAACTCTTTCCTTCAGCAGAGCCGTGAGTTGACCGCCGTGCTGTTTATTCCCGAGGGAGCCATGGGAGCCGTGGGGTCAGGTGGACTCCGGGGTGCCTGCAGGCACTTCTGAAAGACCTTGGTGTAGTCAGTGGCGGGGAGGTAATGGCAGAGCAGTGTGTGCACGTGTGTGAAAATGCAGCGCACGTCCTGTGAAGCGAGCTGGCTGCACACGGGCTCTGGGCACCAGCTCCCATCTCACTGTGCTTGCTGTGTCTGGTGCCCGCACCCCTTCCTGCCCGCCTCCATCTCTGTGATGTTCACCTGCTGTGGTCAATGGTTTGGTTAATTTGCTGCAAGTGTGGCCTCATTCCCTGCCCCATCTGCGGCTAGGTGTAATGCAAGGCTGGTTTTGTTCCCAGGAGCTGTGTTCCAACCCCCAGTTCATAGCGGGCGGAGCCACCCGCACGGACATCTGCCAAGGGGCCTTAGGTGAGTAAGGTGGGGCACAAAGCTGAGTTTTTTATGCTGGTGCTGCCCCAGGGCACCACGGTTTATACACGGCTGTAAATACCTCCTTTTGCATCCTCACACTTCCATTCATTTCAAATCAGCCCTTCCTCACCTTTCCTTGGCATTTGCAGCTGGGGACCGTGTGTGTGTGTGTGTGTGTGTGTGTGTGTGTGTGTGTGTGTGGTTACTGAGCACAGCCTTTCTGCATGCACCAAGCAGGGGTGGCACACACTGGTTTGTTTCCTGATGGCTTTTCTGATCACGGCCAGTTCCTTTCACGTTCGCATCCATATCCATGTGCCTGAGAGCAGCCTGACACATTTCTGCCTTTGACAGTCTGTGTGGAAGGGCAGCTGTCTGCATAGCAGGACTTCTCTTTCCCCAGTGGGAGAGAGTTCTGCTGGGCAGGAAGAATCTCCTGAAACCCAGAGAGATGCTGTAGAGAGAAAAGAAGTTGTATGGAGGATTCCCTGCTGGTGGCCAGCTCTCCAGGAAGACAAAACTGGGGTGTTTCAGGAGGGATGGGCCAGCCTGTGAGCCCTCTGCTTTTGTCAAGGCTTCTGTTCAGTTTGTGCAATGGCAACCCCTTGGTGGGGCTCTCCAGGGAAGCTCTGGGAGCTGCAGGGAAGTGCCAGGGGACAGTGGGGAGCAAATGGCTTAGCCTGGCTGTGAGTGCACAGCTGTCCCACTCTGGAAGCCTCTCTCCTGCCTTGCCTGACAGAAGGGGTTTTAGGTGGAGGATGCCTGCAGAGATATGAGGAGAAGAAATAAAGTGAAGTGAAAGCAGTAGTAGGGTCCTGCTCCATAGCTGTAGTGAGAGGTGTTTGGATTATACAGATAATGTGGTTGAGGGAAAGCTCTTCTGTAGGAAACATGACTAATATGAGCTGTGCTGTGCTGCTGCACTTGGCAAAGGAACCAAATTCTGTTTGTTTGCTTTCAAATATTCACCACATAGCGACTTCTTAGTTTCTAGTCCCACTGCTGCTATTTGTGGGTTTGTGTCCAAAAATGTAGCAGGCAGAGAAGCTTATATTTTGTGCTTATGTTTTCATTCAGAAAAATATGGTTTTTAGGTTAGTGCTTTGACAACCAGATGCAATTTGTATAAAAAATCCATGACAGTAAAAATCCTTAGATTATGACCTTGGTTCTGCTCATGCCCCAATGTCATTGGTGGTGTGGGTTAGGCTCTGTTGTGCCTTGGGGGGTTGCCATGTCACCAGCTTCCTTCCTGTGCTCTCTCCACCCAACACCATGTCTCCTACCATGACTGTTTTGTCATGAAGCATGTCCCAGTGCTTAAACACACGTGCCAGACATCTGTTATCTCTTTTTATTGTGAAACTTTCTGGGAAGAAGTTCTTCAAATTGAAGTTAAAATCTACTGTAATGCCATTTCAACATCTGGCATTTCTGTAGAGATGCTGCTTTCTGGAGTCACTTAGTTGCTTTCTGCCTTCTGCTTTTCCAGCTTTTCTCTGCAGATGCTGTGGCAGCAAGGGCATGGGAATGAAAGATTTGAAGCTTCATTTTCAAGTTGTGAAATTGCTGTTGCTAATACCAAACTCTGTTTTTAAATTGATGAAAGAATTTGCTGCCCTAGTGGTCTTTGGACCAGTCAGATGTTCTCATGGGTTGTGTGGTACCACCAGAGGATATGAAGTGACTCACAGCTGGTATTCTTGTACCTCCTGACTATATCTGAATCAGAGGTTGTCAGTGCTCTTGTTTGTATCTCCTCTTTCACTGTCACTAAGTACTGCAATGACTTTCCTGGCTGTCGTCTCATGAATCTGAGATTTTTGTCTTGTGTGACAATTGTTGATTAAAAATTAGATGCTTTTGATCTTATCTCTGTATAGCCACTGAGTTCCTAAGAGCCTAGATGGAATCTCTGCTCTTTCACACAATGGGGCTGGCAGATGCACTGTACAATTAATTTTTTTTTGTTTTCCACTGCCTTATCTGACACCAGCATTTGTATTGATAAATTTTCTTAAGCTTACATTTACTTGAGCTTTGTATTTACTTTGAATGTTCATGTCCCATCACATTTTAGGATGTTATAGAGAAGATTGCACTGGAAGATGTGCAATCAGGTGCTTTTGGAAACCTGTACTTTTTATTATGCTGCTTCTTTTCTACAGGAAGCTTTTGTAGTCCCATTTATCCCCCAAAATGCTTGCTCAAAAAGCAACAGACCTGTGCCCATGGGGAGTTTCACTGCTGTTGCTGAGCCCTTCAGAACATCTGGGAGTAGTGCAGGGACAGATGGGGCATCCAGAGCATACGGACCCAGCACATCTGCATGGCAGCTCCTTGCCAGGGAATGTGTCAAACAGCTCAGCTAATGAGCAGGGTTTCTTTCAGCTCAGGAGTCTTTGGCCAGGTGCATAAATTTTGTTTAATTGCTTTTGATCTGGACTATAAGAAACTGTGATCCATATAAGGCACAGCTGATCATCAGTGCAGAAAACATTTTCCAGACACCAAAGTTCTGCCCCTTGGGATTTGGATTATCCTTTTTTCTGGCCTTGTGAGGTTTTTTTTTTGGCTTTGGTGTGTTGTTGTTGGGTTTTGTTGTTGTTTTTGTTTTTTTTCCTTAGGAGAAACTTTTGAAGGAGAGTATTTGGAGTTGGTTTTGCAGTATCAGATCTGCAAAGTCAGTGATGGTATTTGGCTCCAAATGGCAGCACATGGGATGTGGTGACTCATGACAGCTGAGGGGAGGTTCCAAAGCCAGAGAAGGCTGGTTCACCCTTAGCCACCTTTTTTTGGAGAGGATGTCACCATGGTATCACAACACTGGGGTGTAAACAGCACAGGATCTCCCAGCTGCTGTTTGGATGGAGGTGTCTCCTCCTCACGTAACAAAGGTGTGAAAAAAATAACAAATCGAATAGGCCGAATTTCCGAAATCAGACCCTTGGTTTTCTTATGCTGACAGCCACTCCACTGCCAGGGGGTTGCCACAGCCTCGTGTTTGTAACCAGAAAATGTTCTGGAGTGCTGTGGTATCAATATAAATACATGCAGTAGCTGTTCATCTAAGAGTGTTTTAAAATAATGATGACTCTGTGATTGGCAGAAAGTACATTTTTCATTTTACCCCATACTCTTACATGAGCTGTGCAGTGACCAGAGCAGCTGCCTTTTGCTTACAGCCCTTCAGGCATTTGATGGGTGTGTTTTGTTTGCCTTTTTTTCATTTTTGTGAATGGCTAATTTTAAGCCCTTAGGGCTATTTATGCTTGCCTTGCAATTACTTTTCTTTTTTTTTTTCCACTAACGTTTTTCTTAGAGCTGGAGATTAGGTAAATGCAGAGATGGGTATATGGAAATTACAAGTAAAACACTGAAAGCAGGAAAAAGTAAGCATGACAGAAACAAAAAATAGCACATATTATTAATATGTGTTATAGAGAAACTCACAGCCTGAGAATATTCCCTTTTCTAATAACCTTGTTCTGCCTACTGTTCATTTACAAAAATTATTTATGATGAATGTAGCCTTGCTAACACTCCTTTCAGGCTCTAAGCAACCTGTCAGCCTCTCCTTGGACTTTCCTTCCCTATCAAAGGAAAATCACTGTCAAGAACCTTGCAGAAGCACCAGTTCTGGAAATTCAGACTATTTGGTAAAGACCCTGCTCAAGCTTGCTTAGTGATAAAACTCCAGGTACAATCACAAGATCTATTCTCATCCAGAGTGTGAATTATCAGGTGTGCTTTTAGTGATGGCTGTTCACAAAGGCAGAGATGATATCCTGGCTGTTGGGCACTTCTAAGTGTGGAAACCAAAGGATGCCTTCCATATATGCTGCAGCTGCCTTTAAACCTCAAGACCTTGCCCAGAGTTGTCAGAGTTAAGATTTGTGTTTGACTCCAAATTCTTGTTAGAAACCAGTATAAAGTTCAACAGAGATTTTACAACAGGCTGTAATTTCAGTCTGCCTTGATGAGACAGCTAGAAAGTCAAGGAAATTCTTTATAAATTCTGCTTGTGGGTGTGGAGGTCCTCTGGAGGGTGTTTCCCCTCGAATTTCCTTGCTTCTTACCTCCAGGGGAAGCATGACTCAAAGATGTGTTACAGCACTGAAGTGTATGTTCATCATCTGGAGGCCTGATCAGCTTCTTGACCAAGCCCTCCTGAGCTGCTGTGGCCATTTGAGTTGTTCATTTGCTCTTCCTGTGCTGCTCCCTGCCTGCCCAGCCCCTGCCCTGGCTATGGGATAGAAATACTAATGTTTCTTGGGAAGAATGGTGTGACAGCTGCCCTCTGAGCCAGACTCTTTCCTCCTGGCCCTGTGTTTCCCAGCAAACACCTTTGCAGTAGGTGGTGCTGCCTCTGGATGCAGCTCCCAGGGAGGAGGGTCCCCACTTTGCAGGGCCAGGTGGATGTGCTGTGA
This sequence comes from Hypocryptadius cinnamomeus, assembly GCA_013400635.1. Classification (NCBI taxonomy): domain Eukaryota; kingdom Metazoa; phylum Chordata; class Aves; order Passeriformes; family Zosteropidae; genus Hypocryptadius; species Hypocryptadius cinnamomeus. Next base: position 38,710 of record VYZP01025162.1, read on the forward strand.
CAGAGTAGGGAGGAGAATTTCATCATTGCTTCATAGTCTGTCACAAGAGAATAGCAAGGTGACTTTCCTGTTTGAAAACTTCTCTGACAAGCTGATTTTTCCATTGCAGTACAAGCAGCCAGAGGCAGGGCTGAAGGGCAAGTTTTATGTTCGCTTCTTCCCCCCCAGGTTGTGAAGCAGTATAAGCACCTTAGGTTTTGAAATTATTCTGCAATTTCACCTCTTCCACCTTTCCTGAGATGTGAAAAGATGTGTGGGACAGATGTATTTCTCAGAGCTGCTGCTGGGGGTCAGCTGTGCCAAGCCAGGGCAGCCCTGGAGGGAGCTGCAGGTTGTCCGTGCTCCTGCTGGTGTTGCCTGAGCAGTGCTGGATTTGGGCCTGAGGGTGGACCTCCAGGGCTGCTCTAGAGTTCATTCACCCTGAGACTTTGTCCCATTTGGATCCCAGCTTCTCATCCTTAAGCTTTTGAGCCTTTTCCCATGGGAGAGAGGTGGCTGTGTAGGGACTGCTGCTTGCTGGCAGCTGTGGCAGGTTCACACATTGAAGCTGCAATCCTGCAGGACTCTTCTGTGGGATTTCATGTGTAATACTGACTGCCCTCTGTTCACAAAGCAAGGGAACAGCAGATCTGGGGATGGTAACAAGGAGTTTTATGTTGGGCTGTGGCAGTCAGGGCATCATCTTGTGGTATTCACGTTCTCTGAACAGAGAGGACATAATTCTCTCTCCCAGGATTTTTCCTGGAGAAAGCAGCACAGAGGGAGAAGAGAAGACAATTCTTATCTCTACTTGCTGCTCCTGTTGTTTGGCACAAGTGGAATGTGTTATGGAGATTGTTTACCCAAAGTAATTTGTTAATTGGACTCCAGTGAGGGTTGTTTGGATTGATTGGCCAGTTGGGTCAAAGCTGTGTTGTGACTGTCTCCAGACAGTCATAGGTTTTTCTGTAGTATCTCTTTAATATAGTATAGTATTAGTGTAATATAATATAGCTTAATGAAGCATTTGTTCAGCCTTCTGAAATCATGGAGTCAGAGCACAGTATTCACTGCATTAGGGGCACCCTGCATCGATATCATCTGGCTCTGTAAATCTCTGACCACCTCCCTAACGGGCTGCAGGAGGCCCATGGCTGAGCAGAAAGGTGACTGCCCTGGTAAAGTAAAACTGGGCTCTGAAAAGAATTCCAGAAAGTAGAGGTGTAATGTTTAGAGAGCTGAGGTCTCTTCCTCCCTCTTCGTGGCAGGAGATGGTGTGGAAAAACACTGTCCAGGCAGCCTGTGGTGGGCAGGGCTGGTGGGTGTTGGCTCCATCCCAGGCAGGATGAGGAGGTGTGTGGGGCTGGGAAACAGAGCCTGCCCTCAGGCCTTTCCTGGCTCTCCAGTGACTGTGCTGGAGACCAGACATGGGAGTAAACAGAGAGGCCTCCAGCAAGAGCCTCCAGAGATCTGCAAGGTGAAAGGAGCTCCTGTTTGCAGGGAGGCTGGCAAGAGACCTTAAAGGGAGCTTGCCTGCAGGACAGGTCTCTGGATAGCAAGGAACATGTTTATTAAACATGGAGAAGGAAAAAGAATGCATCCTATGCCTGAGAAAACACCTTTGAGCAGAAATTGCACCCCTAAGTACCTGTGTGTGCCCACAGGCTCTTTGCCTGTTCTCTGTGCTGCTTCCTATCATACAGGCACTCCATTGAATATTAAGTTTTCTTTCAAACAGTGCCAGAATGGATGATCACTGTGGTGGCAGGTCAGAAAAGGCCTGCTTTGACTTTTTTTAAATTACTTTGGTCTTGAGGAAACACTTGCCTGGATCTGGAGGGTATTTGATCTGTCTCAGAGATAAAGTGATGGGAGGGATCATCCTATCCCAGCTAAGGGAATTATTGGTTATAATGCACAATCCTGATGCAGTGCAAAAACTAAAGTTTGAATAATGAATGCTGCCTGTTTTTTTTTATTTTCCTTTTCTTTTTACAGGAGACTGTTGGCTCTTGGCAGCCATTGCTTCTCTCACCCTGAATGAAGAAATTCTGGCTCGTGTTGTTCCCAAAGACCAGAGCTTCCAGGATAAATATGCAGGAATTTTCCACTTCCAGGTATGTGGAAAACAGCCTTTTCCTCTTAGTGCTATTGGGCAGGAGCCAATGTGGCTGGCTGTGTATCCATAAGTGATGTTTCCTGGCATGGCTTTGTGGGATGTCAAAGAACCAGACAGAAAAAAGGAGACATCTAAAAAGGGTGGTGGAAGGAACAAGGCCATTAATCAGAGATCTGGGAGCAAGGGCTGCCTCTGTGGTCCTTCCTCCCTGAGCAGAGCCAGCTGAGTATGTGCATCTCTGAACAGGGTGGGCAAAGCTGGCTGGGACACGGGGATTGTTTTTCCCCAGGGAAATCGACGTTCAAAGACAAATATGCTGGTGATGGGATGGTGATCATGGATGTTTGTGCTCTCTTTCCCTCAGTTCTGGCAGTATGGGGAATGGGTGGACGTGGTGGTGGATGACAGGCTGCCCACCAAGAACGGGGAGCTGCTCTTCGTGCACTCGGCAGAGGGCAGCGAGTTCTGGAGTGCGCTGCTGGAGAAGGCCTACGCCAAGTGAGTCAGGTTCCCCACTCACATCCCCCACAGCTTCCCCAGATGCATGGTTACTGTGCATTCAGAGTGTCAGTCTGCTTTTTAGCCTTTGCAGCTTCTAGAGTATCCCACGAAATGGCTTTCTTCTGGGGTATCCCACAATGGCTCCTTTGGTACGGCTTTGTTGACAAATGCCTAAGGCAAGGAGACAAAAGCATTGGATTTGTTGTTAGCCAAGAAAAGCAGCTCTTGCATCTCATGGCAAGGCTGATCCTGGAGCAGCCTTCTGTCACCAGGGCCTGGGAAGCTCCATTTCATGTGCTCTGTGCACCTCTGAGGGCTTGGCAGCTGCCAGTGCTTCAGTGTGCAAAGCACATCAGTCCATGTGCCCAGGTCTGTGTTCAGTGCTCATATCTGAATCTCCATTTTTGCATTGGCCAGAGAGGAATTCTATCCTCTAACTCTACTATTTTGAATTGACTTAAGAAATTTCGATCTGCTGAAGTTCAGACCCATAACTGTTAAAGGGATTTAAAGACTGTGGGACTAGAGAGGCAAATTGTTTGGTCTTAATTTTTTTTTATATATTCTTTTTTCTTCAGATAGTGTTCATGATTCCTGTCATTGATATGACTGAACCTGCAAGGTGTATGCATGATTGTATAATATTTTATGCTGGGCTTTCCAAGTACAGAGGTCTAAGAAGCAAAGCTGAATGGAGGGGCACGTTTGTAGCTGCTGTAATGCTCCTGAAAGCAGAAATGCTGGGACAGCTGGCACATTGAGTGCCTCTCCTGAAGGAGGGGAGAACAGGGAGCCTGATGGTTGTGTGTGTGTGAGAAGCAGAGAACAGGGAGCCTGATGGTTGTGGCTGTCCCCCATTTCGTGCAGGCTGAATGGCTCATATGAGTCCCTCTCTGGTGGCACCACCACCGAAGGCTTCGAGGACTTCACCGGCGGCATTGCAGAATGGTATGAGCTGCAGAAGCCACCCCCCAACCTCTTCAAGATCATTCAGAAGGCACTCCAGAAAGGCTCTCTCCTTGGCTGCTCCATTGATGTGAGTTAGCAGGTTTATTTCTGGGTTCTTGCTGGGCACACAGGCTGGGGGGTGCACCTGCAGGAGCTGCACACAGCATGCCAGTCCCCTCTGCCTGTTGTTCCTTGCTCTACCTTGTTCCTGGAGAATTTGACCCACGCATGTGACTCAGACATGTGCTCTCCATGGGGGTTAGGCTGAAACTAAACTGCATTGGTGCATGTAAAAAGTTCATTCCTTCCCTTGTGCTTCTTCTGTGAGACCTTCTGCTGTGTAGAAGGTTGAGGGTAATGAATCACACAGGGAACTTGTCAGGGGTGTGATGGACATCTGTGTTGCTGAGAAAACCTGGCAGCAGGATGGCACAGGCTGAGAGAGCTGCTGCTAATGGCTCTTGCAGTTAGGTGCTCAGAGGTGACAATGTCCATCCTTGCTGCAGCTTTTTTGTTGCACAAGTTGTACCTAAAATGTTCCCAAAAAATCTGGGCTCCGTTCTTGAAGCAGAGAGGCTCAGACTGTTGCCAGACCTTTAAAAGGTTTTATGGGAAGACATGTTGTCAGAAGCTGGACCCACATGGGAAAGAAAAGAGGAGTTTTGGCCCTGCCTTCAAGGATTCAGCATTGCTTTTAGCCTTACTGAAATGAGTCTAAGTATTGTTATTGTGGTAATCACCCTCCTCCCAAATGAGATTGCATCTTAGTTATGTCTAAAGAGAAGGTAAATTGTTTACAAAAATTCCATTCATAATATAAATGTAAATGTTTCCTCCCATTTTTCAAGTTAAATCAGAGTCTCAGGAGAGGGAAGCTTCACAGCAGGAAAAGTGCTTGGTTAATGTCAATTTAACTTCATGGTATTTTCAAGGCCTGTTTTACTCGTTTGCATTTAGATAAGAATCTGACATCTGGATTTTTGCCCCAGACTTACACAAATCCCTTGGGTGAGTGGGGGGGGGAGAGTAAATATATTATGTTGTTGATAAGTGCTGCCACTTTCTGTAGTGTAAATTAACTGTTGCTGAGTTTATCCTTTGAAAAAAATTAAAAGCTTGTAAAATCTTTCCTTCTCTTCTGTAAGAGAAATAGGGACACAGAGATGAAGCATTAAATGGACAGTGTGCTGTTGGGCAGTAATAGGCCATGAATTGACAGCAGGAATCCTGCCTGCTCCATCCAATCCTCTCTGTTTGTTTAAGCTTCAAATATGCTTGTTTAGAGGTCACACACTTCTAAAATGGTGGAAAGACAGTGACAGCCACATGTTTCATAGGTGCTTAAACATTCACTGTCTGGCAAGAAGTGACTTTTCTCTGCAGTGTTTAAAGGCCAGACTGCCCAAGCAGTGGCTCTGAAAAATTGAGAGGGATGTGCCCTCAGGTAAAAATGGCATCCAAAGTTCAGCCTTGCAGGGCCCCCCCCAAGGAAGCAGGTCTGGAGAAAGGGAGGGGAACCTCCCACCCTGCTTTGGAGCTGCAGGGGGGTGTTTTGACACTGAAATTTGCTGCAGCTGGGTGTGATCCCTGGAGAGCCTCAGGCCGATCACTCCTTGTTTTTCTCCTGGTCCCTTGAGAATACAGAGTTTATGGCGTGCATCCCCTTTGGACATGCACAAGAGTGGCTGCACCACACCGAGTGTTTTGGAGCCAGAAGGGAACTTTGCTGCAGTGCCAGGCTTCTGGTGTGCACCCCATGCCACAAACATGGCAAACTCCCCGGAGCTCCAGCCCCACCACATGTGCTGCTGTCCCCTCTCCCTGCTCTGCCACACTTGGTGCTTTTGTGCAGCAGCTAAACCACTCCTGCAGCCTCCCAGCGAGATGAAAGCTCTGTTGGAGGGGGAAGCTTTGTTCTGCTGGATCCCCTGCCCATGGGAAGCTGCAATCACTGATGTCCTTTGCCCTCCAGATCACCAGTGCTGCAGAAACAGAAGCAGTCACTTCCCAGAAGCTGGTGAAGGGACACGCGTACTCGGTCACCGGAGCAGAGGAGGTAGGTGTGCCACCCCAAGGTGCAGCAGGTTCTGTGTGGGACAGCCACAGACTCGCCTTCAATGCTGCAAATTCCTAAGTGTCACCCATTTTGCTGAATTGGGTTTTGAGTCTCTTCTTTCTGAAGGAATGCTTAATTAGTTGGTATGTTTTGGATAAACACAGATTTGCCTTCTTGGGTGTTTGACCAAAAAAAACCCCCTTCTTATTCCATGAGCATGGCTATTTCCCACTGAGCAGGGTGGTGGGCAGCTCTGAGAAGGCATGCTACCCTCTGTTGGTGACCAGCCCTTCAGTGCACTTCTGAAATATACATTATTGTCCCTGAAGTGCCTGCTGAACAGCACCTTTCAGCTGGACTTGTGTCCAAGCACAAGGGGCCTGCCCAAGAGCAGGTGTCTGGTGAAGGCAAGACAAAGCAAAGGAAGCAGATTATGGCACCCTTCCATGTGTGCAGTGGATTTTTGGTTAGTTCACTGGTAATTGTTTCTGAAATACTTTTTGAAAGCTCAGGGTGAGGTGTAGAGAGCTGCTGACGTGCTGTGCTGGTTTTGTGGGTGTGCATTTGGTCTTCTCAAGCAAAAGCAGGGAAGAGGGAGTTTGTTCATCTTAGCTTACAAGTGGGCACAATTTAGCCAGGCTGCTCCTTTGGAGCTCTGTGCATACTCTGTAAGGATAGTTCAACTGGGGTGTCATCTCTGGGCTGCAGAGACCTGCAGATGACAAGAGGAGGGGCTGAGGCTGCTGCTCTGTGGGGCGTTGGTGTGATCAGAGGGGCTGTGGCCAGTCTGAGTGTCCTGGCTGTTGTAACAGGCATTTGAATGTGTAAAAAGGCATTTGAATGTGAAGAGACAATTTATACCTAAGTGATGACTTTGAGAAATATCTCTGTACCTGCTTTTTGGCTTTTGTATAGTAGTTTTACATTCCCTTTGCTTGTAAGCCTATCAAAGGTGATTTTTTAGCATCACAAATCAGACATTTTGATTTTCATGGATTTTGGTTTGTGCATGCTGTAAAACTTCTCTGGACAAGCCTGGCTGTGTGAAGCTCACTCAGAATCAGTTGGACTTTTCTCTTTTGAACCAAATGTGTGTATGTTGTCATGCCTAGCACCGAGATACTTGCTCTGTCATGTTTTTAATTACTGTAGAGGATGCGGGAGGGAGGGAGGGAGTGTGGTGCTGAGTCCCTGGTGACTCTCCATCCATTTCTGATCCCATCAGGTGAACTTCCGAGGAACAGCGCAGAAGCTGATCAGAATCCGCAATCCCTGGGGAGAAGTGGAGTGGACTGGGAAATGGAATGACAAGTGAGTCAATGGCTTCCTTGTTGCCAGTAGCCCTTCACTGCAGGGGTGCAGTCGTGTTTCTGTGCTTTTCTGTCTGTTCCCTACCTGAAATTCCTCTGGAAGTCCTGTCTGGATGTGGTGTTCACATGGAACTGTTTCAGAGAGAAGCATCCCCTTGCTGTCACCTCCCTGGCAGCCATCACAGGATGTGGTGCCTTTCATGCAAACTTCAGCGTTTGTGTAAGATTCAGTGATTTGGTTGATGAATCTTAGAAAGCTCCCTGTAGGTTCTGCTTACTTAACAGCCTGGATTCAGTGGTGAGCTTCTGAAAACTCAGTTTCTAAAAGGGCTTTAAAAATCCATTTCTGCTGTTAGCCATGAAAGCTGGAGTTTACTCACTTCTGTGGCTGGGCAGTTTTTATTCTGACTCTTCCTTTTTCTGTCTCAGTCCAGACATTGCACTTTCTAAAAATAACACTCTGTTTCTCATCCTTACCTTGGATATTTGAGAAGTGAGGTATTTTATGTGCCAGGTGCATCTATTTTTAATTCTGCAGTGGTTTGAGAATTCTGGAACTGCTAAAAGTTAGATCTTGTGCCAGAACAGCCACATTAGGGTTTCACCTTTCCCATGGGCTGTAGTTGATGTGGGGTTCTCTTCCAGCTGCCCAAACTGGAGTGGTGTTGACCCTGAGGTGCGGGAGCGACTGACCAGAAGACATGAGGATGGGGAATTTTGGTGAGTGTCACATTCCAGCAGAAGGGAATGTCAGCTGCTCTGCTTTTATTCAAGCAACCTCTCCAAGATGAGTGTGCAAATTCACCCCAAACCCTAGTGCTGAATCACAGTGACAGGGTGGGAGGATGGACAAGGTGGTGGGATGGAAAAGCCTCCCAAAGAGAGGTTGCCAGTGGTGTTGCCTCCCACAGGATGGCGTTCCACGACTTCCTGAGGCATTACTCCCGCCTGGAGATCTGCAACCTGACTCCAGATACCCTGGCAAGTGACAGGTACAAAAAGTGGAGCCTACAGAAGCTGGATGGCAACTGGAGGCGAGGAGCCACTGCAGGGGGCTGCAGGAACTACCCAAGTAAGAAAAACTGGAAACCTTTTACTTGTCCACTTGTACTTTCTCTGGGAGCTTCTGGGAGATGGTTTGGGATGGCTTATGGGATATCTAGGACTAAAAAAAGTGTGGGAAATGTGGCTCGCTGATGACGGTCTGTTGTCGTTGTAAAGGCTGGGGTGGGGGTGGGCAGGGCAGTGCATTTGTTTTCTAACAGCTGATTTTGGCAGTCAGAGCCACATCTGTCACACCTGACATGTTTAAATGTCATCACGGTTGCTATCAAAGAAGCCTCTGAGTAGTTTGCTTAAATCCACTTCCCAGACACATTCTGGACGAATCCTCAGTATTTAATCAAGCTGGAGGAAGAAGATGAGGACCCTGATGATCCTGAGGGGGGCTGCACTTTCCTCATTGGGCTGATCCAGAAGCACCGTCGGAAGCAGAGGAAGATGGGGGAGGACATGCACACCATCGGCTTTGCCATTTATGAGGCAAGGAAGGCCGGCAGGACCTGGGAGGAAAAGGGGAAATCATTCCCCCCATAAATAGGATAGTGGAGTTCCCATGCTGGGCTTTCCATCAGAACTCAGATGGGTTGAGTGGACAGCAGCTGCAGCAAGGAGGCTGTAAAGAAACAAAAAGCTGCATCATGCTTGCTTAGCCCCTGTCTCCTTTCCTGCTGATGGAAAGGTCAGAGAGCCAGGAGTGAGAAAGAGGAGATGGGGAGAAACAGTAGAGAAATTGAGCCTACAATGAAAATCGTGGTGGGGTACAGGGAGGAGATTCAGCAGGAAGCCACAACCAGCCTGGCTCTGGCTCTGGCTCTGGCTCTGGCTCTGGCTGTACCAGGCTGTGCCCACACTGCCCCAGAAGAGCCTCACCTGCCTCAGGGATGGAGCTGGGAGCTGAGCCAGCACTTGGCCTGGGGTGATGTGGGCTCAACACCTACCTTCCTCTCAAGCCAAATTGTTTTTATTTTTCCTTTTGTTCTGCCTTTTTTTTTTTCCCCCCCAAGAATGTGGATGTCCTTGCTAAGTAATGGTGGAAAGAAGATGGAGATGCCATTAACCATTCAACAAACAAATAACTCTCTCCTTTTCTCCCTGCAGGTGCCCCCAGAGGTATGTGCCATGGGTTGGTGGTCGAGGTGCAGGGCTGGGGCTCAGTGGCTGGTGGGAAGAAGAGGTTCAGAGGATCCTACTTCATTGCAGGACAACATGACTGCACAGAGTCTACAGTTGGAGGCCATTGATGCTGGAAGGGGCCTTGAGCCCACACTGCATTTTTAGAGTGTCCTGTATTGGGATAAAAGTGTTCAGTGCTGCAAAAACTCCCCAAAGCAACTCTTCTGTGGCTCTCCTCTCAGCCCAGCCCCACACTTGCTCTCCCAGAGCACAGCTGCTTTTTCCAGGTTTGCACAGAGTTAAAGTTTGACTCATGAATAATATTCCAAGGAGGTGTTTATATTCATTTCCCTAAGCACCACCTCTTTTGGTTTCTCTCTATTTCTACCTGCAGGCAGCTAATAGTACACCCTGGGAGTCACAGAGGGGTGGCAATGCAACAATGCCTCCGAGCTGCTGCTCCTCAGAGGAAGGAGGGAAGCTCAGCAAAAGCCCTGGGTAACCCCATTACTGGCTTTGCTGTCCCTGTCAGGGTCTGTGTGAAGCAGCCAGGGCATCCTGTGGCTCCTGAGGCTGTGTCCAAACCAGTGGCTTCTATGTAAAGTATGGTTTCATCTGGAAAAGAAATGGTGCTGCTGGTTAATTAAATTTCTTATGTACTTTTTTAATCCTTAGCAGTACTCTGTTACTCACCCTAGTGGTCCAAATATTTCATTTCCATAAGAAAACTGATTCTGACTCTTCTTTCCCCCAGAAGGTGGAATTTTATCTCCCACTATGCAGCAGGTCTGACAGGTTTTTAAAACTCTTTTTTTAATTCTTAAAAACCTGGGAGAACAGGAAGGAGGAGGTTTCTGAAAGATGCACATTCCTGAAGCTGGTTTCTAGAGCTGAAGCAGCCCACCTGTAAGACTCTGCAAAAACAGTTCATTCTGGAAGGTCACAGAATCATAGAATGGTTTGGGTTGGAAGGGACCTTAAAGATCACCCAGTTCCAACCCCCTGCCACGGGCAGGGACACCTTTCACTAGATGTTTCACTCCAAATATGATTTTATTTTATTATTTTGATTTTGTTTTATTCTTGGAGCCCTCCATGTGTGGGCTCTGCTGTGACCTGGGAGGCAGAGCTGAGCTGCAGGTGGCACCAGCTCTGGGGACCAGAGGGACATGGCTCATGTGCCATCTCAATTTAAAGAAAAACGATTGGTGGAAGAATGTGCCCAATGTCGTCAGCCACCCATCATCATGTGCAAAACCAAAATCATGATCTGAATGATTTATTGCAATGATCTGCAAAATACATTTGCAGCCACATCTCAGGAGTCCCACTCCCTTTCTCTTCTTTTTCAATTCTGTCAAACTGGCATATTTTTTATTTTCTTTCTCCCACACATAGCTGACAGACCTATCTATGATGTTTTAAATTTGTAAACGTGAACACATGCAGACTGCAGTGGGGTTTTTTTCCCCTTTCTTTGCTTTCCCTAAGTTTTCTGGCCAGACAAATATTCATCTGAGCAAAAACTTCTTCCTGACCAACAAAGCCCGGGAAAAATCCAATACCTTCATCAACCTCCGGGAGGTGCTGAACCGCTTCAAGCTTCCTGCAGGAGAATACATCATCGTGCCTTCCACCTTTGAACCTGACAAGAACGGGGACTTCTGCCTCAGAGTCTTCTCTGAAAAAAATGCAAATTCCACGTAGGTAGCTTTTGGTGACCATATTACAACAGTGGGCACATGGGGGATAATAATAATAATAATAATAATAATAGTTATTTTTATTGCTTTTGTTATCCCAATTACTGTTTAATTAAAATTAAAAGGCTCAGGCATGTCACATATCTTAGAGCAGCTGGGCTAAAGCCTGAGGAAGGGGTGTGGGGTCTTTTGGATTGAGTTGCCCTGATTCAAAGCAAGCAGAAACCTTCCTCTGTCCTGTAATATTTTGCTGCATATTCCTGCAGCAGTGAGAACCCCGGGGTGTTTGTTGTGTGAGGACACACTCAGCTTTTGATGGGCCCTTAGGAGTTCTTGGGTACCATCTGTAGGTCTGGTGCTCCCTCAGCATGAGACACATCAGAATTACTTCAGGGCTCTCACTTTTTTGCTGTTTTAAAGAAGAAATTACTAGACTAAAATTTGATATGTACCCAAGAACCTGGTTCTGTGCTAAGTAGGCAAAAAAAGACCCAAAAATCCTGCTGTGGCTCTGCAGGACATTGCACAATTTCTAGTGTCTTTTCAAACTCTAGTTGCCATAGCTGGCAAAATACAGCTTTCTCTGTGCTGTGCTGTGTCCATAGCTGATTAATCCAGTAATTATTTTGAATGCTCATTGTTATTTCCATATTTTAAAGAATCTCTCTTTAACTGAAGCTTGAAGGAAAAGCATCATAAACATGATTTGTTTTGATTTTAATATTGATTTCTTTCTCTTTCTAGGGTGATAGATGATGAAATTGAAGGCAATTTTGATGAGGTACATCAAGTGAAATGTTTTCAATTGAGATAATTTTGTGTAAGGTGGGGTTGGAGTGCCTGTTTCCTGTGCAGGGTGATGTTTTCTATAGGCATTATCAAGAAATGTTGTCCCACTATGGGAAAATGGGAAAAGGTCTTTCAATATCCATATCTGGGTATCAAGCAAATGGAAATATCATCAGGAATGTAATGGAAACAAGTGTTGTCCTTTATCTAGAACTTGGATTTCCCAGGCAGAGGTACACTCTCAAGAGTTAACTGGAAGCACAGGAAATTCCCTTTGTTCTCCAGGACTCCAGGAGTGCAGCTTTCAGCAGCAGGGCTCTTTCTGCATGTAATGCTGTTTCCAGGAGTAATTAGTGGCTCACCATATGTTTAGTCTTGCTGGGGATGCTTTGCAGCTAGCCCATGTGTAGTGGGTGTTTTTTTCCAGCATTTACAATGCTAGTATTTCGAGGTGCCCCTGAAAATAAAACTGAATAAAATCATAGTAAAAACTACTTTGTACCCTCAACCTTGCCAGTTGCATTTTTTACTAAGGGCAAGGAAATGCATTAAGTCTTTCTCAGGCAGAAACTTTCCCCCTTTTGACATTCTCTGTTTCTGTCTTTTAGACTGAGATCAGTGAAGATGACATCGAACCCAGCTTTAAAAAGCTTTTTGGGCAGCTAGCAGGAAATGTGAGTGTTTTTCTGGAAATATCTTACTGGCATGATGGTGAGTGGGTAAGAGGCCCAGGATACCCAGGACAGAGTTTAGTTCTTGTGCAGAGTCAGCTCTCAAGTGTGAGCACAATTGTGCATCCCAGAACCTGTGCAGTCACCCACCTGCTCCCGCAGAGGATTTCTGAGCATTCCTGGTGAACAATCTCTGCTCCTTTTGAACTCTGGGCTCGACTTTTATCTCTGCAGGGCTCGAATTCTGTCCTTGGGCAGAGCATATAGTTGGGCTGGGCTTCTCCTCAGGCTGCTCTTGCCTCGGGCACACCTTGCTGCTGGGTATGCTGATCTCCGGGAACTGGTGGTGCTCCTGGGAATGGGAGGTGGGGAGAGCTTCCCACTTGCTTCCATTCAAGGGAGCTGAACACGAAGGGGTGTTAGAAATTGGCCAGCTTGCCCAAATTAATCAGAGGCTGCAGATGGTGTCTGCAACTCAGGGTGGGAAATTTGTTTTCCTCTTTTCCACAGGATGCAGAGATCTCTGCCTTCGAACTGCGCAGCATCTTGAATAAAATCCTGGCTAAACGTGAGTGCCTCCCTCCACCAGCAGCTTCAGATGCCACCAGCAGGTTTGCACAGTGGCCATGGGAGCACAGAGGGCACTGTGGCCTGGGCTCTGCCCCAGACCTGCTGCTTGGCTCTCCATATGGCCACGACCACGTGCTCTCTCTGCTGCTCCAGGGGGCTGCAGGAACGCTGGGGCTGTGCCAGCCCAGAAGGTGTTTCACAAGATGTGTGCTTTGGCAGGGTACAGATGGGTGTCTTCTATGCCAGCATCTGCCACTGGGAATTGGCTGCCAGGAAGATGGATGGATTTGAATAATCCATGATAATAATCAAGAGAGATATTGCTGCTGTTTTAGTATTGAACCATCCAGGAGTGATTCAAGCAGCAGCCCAGCCAATGGTCTGGGGTGTCCCTAAGGAGGAGGAGAAACTTTGAAACTCTGGGCTTCATTTTTCTGTGAAGCCCATTCCTAGCTTGGCTCTGCATTATTTTCCTTCCCACTAAACCGTGCTCAAGAAACAAGTGCTTGGAGAAATAAGTGTGTCTTTAATTTCCAAAGTGAAATCTTATCAGGTGGTCAGGGCTGTGGTGTATATCTGTGTGCAGCAGCCAGTAATCAGCAAGGGGCTGTTGCTGGCTACCAAGCTTGGCTTCATGCTCAGCCTTTCTTGAAGCCACCTCCTGACCTTCATAAGCTGGAGATCCACGTTGTCCACAGAAGTCCACTTTGCAGGCAGACAGTAAGAGCAGGAAGGCTTTTGTCTGTCTCTTGCTCCTGCAGCACGCCTACAAACTAGATTACTTAGGCTGTTTGCTTGGGGACACATCCCAGCTCAAAGCATGGCATTGGAAGCAAATAAAAGCTGCTTGGAGAGCTCATGAGCTGTTTAGGAAGGTGCTGTGGTACACCAGTGATAATCCTGCAGTGATAATCCTGTCTTTTGCTCTTTCTTTACAGGCCAAGATATTAAATCTGATGGCTTTAGTATTGAGACATGCAAAATAATGGTTGACCTGTTAGATGTATCCTTTCAAGCTCTTCCTAGATGACATTTCCCTTCCTGTGCTGAAGCAGGCCAGCTGCCTCTGCTCCCTGCTGGGTCCATCCTAGTGTACTTATGGCTCCTGAGGTGGAGAAGGTGGCTTTACCCTGATTCCCCTGGGAAAGCCACTCCCTTGTCATTGTTGTTCACACGTGTGTTATCCCAGGCAATGGGAAAATCCATTATCAAACAAAGTCTGCTTGGAAGCCTTCCCAATTGTTGGGTGTTCTGGTTTAGCTGGGGACAAAGTGATGTTTGTGCTGGGAAAAGGCTCTCAGCATGGTGAGGATGGCCTTGGCTGCAGGGTTGTTTCACCTCTCTGTTGTCTGGCTGGAGTTGGTAAGAGCATCACAAAGCCACAGGAACTTAGCAAGTGGAAAATAAGGGACACAAATAACAGTGCTTTGTTTTGACATGCCATACAGGAAGCAGAGAGTATGCAGGATTTTAGCAACTTTTACTCCTAAGATACAGGCAGAAATGTAGGATGAAGGATCGAGTCTAAGAATAGTTGTGTTCAGCTTCTCTGTGCAGTGGGAGTTGAATTGCAGAGTTGGAAAAAGGGAAAATTACCAATTACCAAGGTGATACTTTTCTATAATTTGGTGTAAAATACAGCAGTCCATAGGCACTCCATGGCAGGTTTTGGGAGCAGTGCCACGAGCAGGTTCTTTTGTTAGCTGTTTGCTCAAGAGCTGAAGGTCTCCAAATAGCAGGCTTGGCTGAGGCTTTTCCTGTTTGTAATCCAGACCCAGGACTTGTGCTCCAGTAACTGCAGGTGTTGAACCCACTATGCAACAAAATGGAGTCATCCTGGCTCGTTTATACTTGTAGTGGAAAGACAGAGACCTGCAGCAGGGGTGCAGAAAGAGCTTGTGAGCTGGGCATGATGTAAATTAATGATCTTAATGATTTAGAAAGATAGCTTGGACAACAATTGTGTATTCAACAGGATGAGTCCTGGAGAGAGGACGAGTCCTTCAGAGAGGACTTGAATCCCTCTTCTGTTTGCAATTTTTTTTAAAGTCATAACTGCCCATGCAAGTAAGCCCAGCAGACGGAGAGGAAACCCCTTTTTCTTCCTTCTGAAGAAACTTCCTTAACTCTGAGAAGAATGATGGAAGTGGCAAACTGGGACTGAAGGAGTTCCACACCCTCTGGACAAAGATTCAGAAATACCAGGTAAGGCACAACCCCTTTGGGAGAACAATCACACACAGAAGTGGCTGTAGACTGATTTGTGCCATACAATGTGCACAGTCACCTTTCCCACAGCAGGGACTGCGTGTCTGTAGTCCCCCAGGTTTTGTGTTTATCTGCTCTGGCTACTGCATTAAAAAAACTTACTTTTTTAAAGCCACTTTTAGAAGAAATGATGTAAGTACCAAGTCCTTCAGATCAATGTTGCAAAGTGCTTTAAGGCTGCATTTCAAAATGTTTCACTTCTGCCAGAAGCCAAACCACACTCTGCATTATTGTCAAGCTTTCCCTTTGGGTTTTGTGTTTTGCAGAAAATTTACAGAGAAATTGATGTGGATCGATCGGGTACCATGAACTCGTATGAGATGAGGAGGGCACTGGAAACAGCAGGTATTTATATTGGTCTGTCTCTTCACAGGATTCCATCAGTTTCAAGCAAGTTTCAAGGGTTGAGAGATGCTCAGAGCCATACAGTCCCATCTTAACTTACTGAATTTTGGGTGCTCTGGAGCCTTCCCCTCCTGCCATCATGCAGGATCAGGCATTTCATTTTGTACCTGTGTTTACTCTTTGGAAACAGTCTTTAATATTAGTCTTTAAGAGTCTTTTAAATCCTTGGCATTGTATTTGCAGGGTTCAAACTGAACTGCCAGTTACATCAGGTCATCGTGGCTCGTTTTGCTGATGAGGATCTCATCATTGACTTTGACAACTTCGTGCGCTGTTTGATTCGGCTCGAAACCTTGTTCAGTGAGTGCACCCTCAGTAACCAGACAGCTCTGCTGCCTTGTGATTCCAGCAGGAAAACTGTCCAGGCGCCCAGGATAAGGTGCTCGAACCTGAGATATTAATCTGGCTTCTCCTAGATCCAGGAATCAGTCTTTCAGGCCAGACTGCTGAACCACAGCCGGTCTTCCCTGCAAACAACTCTTATGTTGATTAAAAAATACTAGACAGCAATTAAAAATGTTCAGCCTTGCTCCTGCACAATGACTTTGGAGTGGCCCTTTCTGATTTGGGGTGTAGGCCATTGTCAAGTTTTAGATTCTGGGACTAAATTCCTTATTGATCCTGAAGCACAAGGAAAGGGAAGACATTCAGATTAGTTCCTGTATTTACCCTTGTCTGTCATCTCTCTCCAACCACAGAAATGTTTAGAAAACTGGATACTGAGAAAAGTGGGACAATAGAATTGAACCTTGTTAATGTAAGTTCATTTAGCTCTAAAACATTTGTTTTCATTTTTGGGGAAAAATGGGGGAGGGAATTCTGACTGAGGATGGCTGGTTATAAGTACTCACATTTGTGCTGGATTTATCTACCTTGTGTATTCATAAGCAGCCTTAGAGAGGTTACCTTTTAAAAATGTACCTACATCACAACATATTCTCTAACAGACACAGTTACTTGCACCAGAAGCCCTTTATCCCTTTGCTGGCAGTAATTTTGGCTTCTTTCCTACTTTTTCTGTCAATAGACCAAAATGTAGATGCAGTTGTGTAGGCAAGACTGACGGTCTTGCTCATGTCTGCTTCTTTCTGCCTTTCATGTGTGCCCTGTAGAAAGGACTAAGTTTGGAGAAAAGTACCCTCCTACGTGTGTATGACCTGCTTATTACCTGAACATAACTTATTTCTGAACCTAAGAATCCCAAAACTCTGATTTAAGTGAAATATAAATTTAAATTGCTCAGGAAAGATCCTAAAATTACTTCTGTAACAACAGGCTGACTATATGCTAGAAATGCAACTATGCATGCTTGCTACAGGTCTTTTTACTAAATTTAACTTTGTTTTCTTTTCTCTTTTGTTACAGTGGCTGTGCTTTACTGTCATTTGAGCCCCTGGCATCAGCCTGAGACATCAACAAGAGCATGGTCAGGTGAAGATAATCAAGCTACATACAAGTAATATCCAAACATGAATGTGCCTTAACACAAAGCTAGCAGATTTTGCATGCAATTGCAAGAAGAAAAGCATTCTACTTCCACAGAAGAACCTGCAACTTCATTTTTATGGGTCTGACAATCTGTGCCTAATATCATACAGCCTCTGGACAAAGGCTTTAATTTAGTATCAATCCTCAGTGCAAGTTTTGAAAACACTGCTTTGCTAATATCTTTGTATTTAAGGCATTTACAGGACTTCAGGAAGAAAAGCTCATTATAGCTTGACAATCTGGTTTTTAAAAGTGCTTTTTGAATAACATCCTGCATATCTGAAATTAGCAAAGAGATAGTAATGCATATCTAAACACCTGTACTCAGAGATAGGGGTTCCAAGCCCCAGCACTATCCTAGTTGAATATTCTTTAAAGAACTTGAGTAGCAATTACATCTTTGACCAAAGAGAGCATTGATGTGCCTGGAGCAGGAGGCTGTTGGCAACAAGATTTTTCCAAGAGAAAGCCCATGCTTTCAGGTGGAATCTTGAGTTCCTGTATCTTATTTATCTTCCTTTGCAATAAAAGAAAGTATTTAAATTAAAAAAAAAAAAAAAGTAGAAATAAAGTTTGCCAGACTGTTATTTCTGCTGAAAATAAGCACTTTTTGGTTTTTTTCTTAGAGATAGATCATCACAGTGCACACACAGAGCCTTTTGCTTTTAGGAACAGAAGTTGCTGCCCTTTAAAGGGGAAAACCAGCATGCTGGAGCTGATTGTGGCTGTGTGGCAGTCAATGAAATGTTAGATAAGCTGATACTTTTAAAGATTAATGCTTGAACAGCCAAAGGTTTCTAAGATAGATAACTGATACTACATATCCCACACCCAAGACTGTTGAAAGCAGAGGCTGTGACCATGAGCCAATTGCTGCTGCCTTTAGTTTCCCCACCTGAGGAACTATGGGGAAATTTCTTCCTTAGAAACTATTTCTTCCTTATGGGCACCTTTTCAGAAAGCAGTAGGACTTACCTAGAAGGAAAACAGGAGCCTGCAGGGTGAGGCACTTTATAAATACCCTTAAGGAATTATTTGCTCCTCTGTTAAGTACTGTTCAGTATCAAATTATTGCCAAATAGAGAGATAGAAAGGATAGCTCTATAGGAAAGGCTTTATTTGAAACATACTTGTACCAAGTTGGGTTTTTTCCTTAAGTATGTCCCTTAGCTTTTAAGGTTAAGAATGTGACACTAACAGATTCAGCTCAATTTTAAATGCAGAAAGACCACCTTGAATGGATGGGGGAGGAGGGGCTCATTTTAATACAGAAAGTAGCTGAAAGTTAGTGTCATGTACAACAGCAGTGTGTCTTACTAGTAACATTTCTAATAAAAATCACTATTAAAATACCCAGAGTTAAAGCTTAAGAGGAGACAAAGTTTAATGGTGGGGTAAACAAGTAGAGTAAAAGCAAGTACATTGTCAAGGACTACATAAAGTTTCTACACTTAGTCTTCAAAGTACAAAATACAATAAATACATGAGGCTCTTTGTAAAAAGAGGAATCTAAAACTACATTTCTGTTACAGCACATGATATTTTGAATATATAGAATTTCTAAGATGCTACAGCTTTTTTAAAAGTTATTGCTTAATGGATTGGTCATGTGGTTGTCACTCTTCAGATGCACTTCAGTTTTTTTAGCTTCTTTTAACAAACATTCTGCTTCCAGCAATAAGCAGTTGGGTGCTGTGCACATACTTCAATTTCTCCCATCTGGAAAAAGCCTCGGGATAAATTTGGGCAAAGCCAAGTTGTCTGTTTCATGATGATTCCTTCAATGGCAATTTCAAAAGGTCCTTGTATTTAATGCAGAAAAAAAGTGAAACTCTCTTCTGCCATGTTTGAAGACAGCCGGGTGGGTACTTGAACATAATGGCTTGATTCGACCAAAGGCAGCAGAATTTCATTTGCTTGTAAGCATTATTTCATCTTCTACAATGCCCTCATCCATTTGCTAATGCATCAATCCTTCATTTGTTTTCAAAGCACATTTTTCATAGCTTTCAAATTACATTGTCATTGAAATAAGTCTCATGATATTGGAACCAACACAAAATGGACTTTTTTTTCTGTAAGTTATCCGTGATTAGTACTTCAAGAATCTGGCTTCTGTACTATTTCATGCCAAGCTTCTTTGTCTAGGTTTAATCCTTGGATACAGCTGAGGGTAAAACAGAAATGAGGTTTAAAAATTTAGTACTTTAAAAGGTTACTTTTTTTAAAAGAAAAAATACAGGAACAAAAAACCCCTCTCCTTGGTGCTACAATTCTGATGTAAGCCATAGTAGCAAAAGCTTGGTTATAAAAAACACCCAGGGCACTGACAAATATGAATTGAGCAGTCTTAGGCAAGCTTAAAAAAATACTGTGTCAGTACAAAAGGTAGGTATTGAACAGCACATAATTAAGTACTTTCAGCTCTACCCAGATGGGTGGGCCAGGAAAGCACGTGGCTTTGTAAGTCAAGAGACTTCTGTGTTCAGTGAACTGTGGGATTGTTCCCTGTTTTATAAATGGGACCAGAGAGGTGAAGTCTGGTTTGCCTTCTCTCACCTATCAGCTTTTATGGCAATAAAGCTTTGGGCAAGCTGGAAACATCTGTCTGCAGAAGGACTATGGAAGTGGAGGAGCTTTAGAGAGTGGAGGGTGGGGGGCCAGTTCCATGAATGACCTGCCCAGCAGGAAACTGGTCCCTGCCAGCCTGTGGCCCCTGGGCCACGTGCTGGTCACACACACAGGGGTGCAGGGGAAAACTGACAGGACACAGATTGGGACAGCACACAGCAGGGACAAGTGTGGCATTCACATTCTCTGAAAAAATCCCTTTGCCCAGGATTTTTCTCCTGGGAAGCTGAGAAGCCTCAGAGAAAAGAAAAACAATTCTTATCTCATTTGCTTCTCCTGTGTTGTGCTCATGTGGAATGTGTTTGGAGATTGTTTCATTGGATTCTGGTGTGAGTTGTTTTCACTCTTTGGCCAATTGGGGCCAAGCTGTGTCAGGACTCTGGAAAGAGTCACGAGTTTCATTATTATCTTTTTAGCATTGAGTAAGTATCTTTTCTGTATTCTTTAATTTAGTATAGTATTCTTTAATATAATATAGATTTATAAAGTAATAAATTAGGCTTCTGAGAACATGGAGTCAGATGCATCATTCCTGCCTTCGTTGGGACATTCCTAGCAAATACAATAGACAAGATGCCTGGAAAGCTGTTGGCTCCCACTTGGAAGGGCTTAGGGAACAGCTACTGTTCTGAAAAGCATGGCCACTGGCATGTGAAAATAGGAGGATACACTTCATCCAGTTAGGAGAGATGAATGCTCCATGCTCTAACTGGCAATGCATGTCTACATCACAGCTTAAAGCTCTCCTCAAAGCTGCCCCCCTCTCCCTTTAACCAGACTCTGGCTTTCTTCTTTTCTCAGGGACTAAGACAAGGACAATGACTTCACCACAAGGTCTGTCTCAGCCTGCTGTGACTTCACCACAAGTCAGTCAGTTACAGTATCACAGCACCTGACAGTGTTATCTTATTAACATAGGGAGCTAAGGAGTCAGTCACTAAGAAGGGTAGAGCACTGATACAGATAATTTAATCCTTGTTTTTATTCAGTACACCTGGCTGCAAAAGGATAAAAGCAGCTATGATAAAAATAAGAATATATTAATCTACCAGATGTTTTCCTCTTTGGTGAACATCCCAGATCAGAATTCAGCTGCTATATTAAAAGGCCAGTAATTGCTGGAGAATCACCACAGGATATTTCAGAACAACTGAACAGACACAGGAGTGTCACAGTTAATAAATACTGTGTAGTTTTCCCCAAAGATTCTGTTGGGATTGGGTTGTACTTAAAAAGGTAAGTTCTGATCTCCAGTTTAAGCTGTGCTGCCTTGTACTTTTTATTTTCCTAGAAGCACAGATGTTCCTTGTGTTCTTACACACCTGTGCTCAGGCTCAAAGCACAAGCTTATGAACAAGCACTACATGCACAATTCACCCCAGGGCAGGCAAAAATCAAAAAGCTGCCATTTTAACCTTACTGTGCAGGGCTAATGGCTGCTCTCAATTTAGAAATGTTTACTTTGGAGAGGAAAAACCTGAGCAGGAGTAGTATGTTAGGCAGGATTTTACAGTACAGGGTGTGTAGGCCTGACCTGGAAATGATACAGACATGAAAACTGATTTTGCATTAGATAGAGTTGCTCTGCAAAATCCAACCAGTTTAAGAGTAAGGATTATCTGCATGAGGAAGGAGGCTCAGCCTCTTTCAAGCATCACACATCAATCAGCTAAAATTCACAGTGGTTAATCTTGGAGAATCTCTTATCTCCAGCACCAGGGCAACTAGAATTGTAGAAAAAAGCTTAATGGAATTTTTATATATGTGTCCATCTGCCATCATTTTCTAGCAACTCAGCTATGAGGAGAAATACAGGGACATAATTAAAAGTATCTTATCTTTGTACACTGTTGTTTTTAATAAAATGCAATACAGAAGGTGATGAGAGAAGGAGAGACCATTCATGTGAGGCCTTAGACATATAGTTAAATGTTACTTTAAATGCATAGGAGAAAACAAAGATCTGCCTTTACTGAGCAATGTAATCTGTTTTCCAACACTAGAAAAAAAAGATAACCTAGATTTTTGCAGTGTTTATCTCCTTGGATCAAAAGGTGCCCTGGGTACACAGGGAAGGACTCATGACTCACTCTTCATGCAAGTTTCAGTTCTGAAGGCCCTTTGTGCCAGTACATCACTTTTTTGAAACCGGGAAAATTTTCAAAAAGTCATAGAATATCCTGAGTTGGAAGGGACCCCCCAAGGAATCACTGAGTTCAGCTCCTGGCCCTACACAGGACAGCCCTAAAATCACCCCATGTGCCTGAGAACATGCTCAAGAAAACCTTATTCACACGTCATGTTTGGATAAAAGGGTTTTTTTTTCTCTAAGATGGTGAGACAAGGTTGGTATTAGGGCATGCTGTGTATAGCAGGGTTGTGATACATGTTGTTCTTTTGGGCACCCATTAATCTGTGGTAAGTACCTTAAACAGAGGATGTTAACCCACTCTGCCAAGGCATTCAACTCCCTAAATAAAGATGGAGAATGTCAACTCCTTCCTCTTGACTCTTAAAGCTGCACCTTGATGCAAGAGATCCAAGGAGAACACAATGCTGTGTGAACTCCACATGCTGGGGGTGGGGGTTTGGCTCTGGAGGCAGCCAGGACTCACCCCTAGCAGGTTTCTGGGCACGTAGCCTTCCTTGTCATTGAGCCGTGCCCACCACCACTCGATCTCCTCCTCATCCTCGCGGCGCAGGATTGTCATGCAGTCTCCTTCCTTCATGGACAGCTCGTCATCGTTCTGAGCCTCGTAATCCCACAGCCCATAAATCACTCCTTTGTTCATGATCCCCATCTTCTCCTGCACTCCTGCAACATTACAAACATAGAGCAGCTCAGCTGAGAAGAAAATATATAAATAAAAAGGACAACAGGAGGGAAGACTCCTTTACTCTTACTGGAAGACAGTCCAGGAAAAAACACCAAAATTCCCACCTACTTGGCACCATATTGCCTACTCAGAGTTGGCCCTGGAAGAAGTGGCTTTGTGAAGTTACTTACAGCAGACAGATTCCTTCCTTAAACATGCTCAAAAAATACAAGGCAAACAGGGAGAGCAGCACTGACTGATAAAAGGTTATGCTTTTGTGTCCATGCTTTCTAGACCTAAGTGATAAGCAAGAAACACTTTCTGTACTCTTACAGCAATAGTAATCTCCTTCTGTCACAGAGATAGCAGTATCTGCTTGCATTGGCCACCACTGTCATTTTGATGCTTGTGGTGTGATTTGCCACCTGGGTCATTTTATTTCAGAACTTTAAAGCAAGTTGCATCTCAGCCCTGTACCTGAGAGATTTGCCTGCTACTCTGCAGCTGCTTTTGGTTATCTCAGCAGTTCTTAATTTTTAACACTATTTTAATTTTTTTTCTTGTTTTAAAAACTGCCTTCAGAAACACAAATCTGATAAATTATTTCTGGACCAAGGTGTTTTGGAGTATACACATGCACCCTGCAGGGTTATTCAGAACTTGCTCATTTTACAGCTGCAGCCAGAGATTATACTCTTCTTTCTGTACCCATTTCCTCAGCCTCCAAGCAGAAAATTGTAAAAGGTATCTTAGTTTGTACATCAGTTGATTTTCTCTTAGGTAATTATTTTAAAATACTGAATTCTACTGTGATTTTTATTTTGTTGGTTTTGGTGTTTTCAGGAGCAGAAAGTACACTGCACACTGTATCACAAAACTCATCTTTTCCCTTTTCATCACATACCTATTACCACCTACATCTGCTAAAGGAAACATCTGCTCAAATCAAGTTCTTCCCTTCTGCACACCAGCTCAGCACATAACATTAAATTACTTCCAGTGCACAATAAGCTCTGCTCAGAGAAACTCTTCCCTTGCTTTGCATTTGGTATAATGAGAGGTTTGGCCAAAGCTGTGCTCTGCACCCAGGGAAGGGAAGATTGAGCACCGAGCATCAAAGAAGAAAAAGAAGATTCACATAATGCATGTGGTGTCCTAAAGAGGTGTTTGTAGTCACACCAAGTAGTGGGGCAAACAGAGCCAGCACAGGCATTCCATTTAAGAAAGTGAAAATTTCCATACTTCAGCCGCATCAGACCTGTAATTTAATCAATGCTAAAGGATGATTGGTTTTATTTAAACCTACCTGTACCTCTTACTTGATACTAGACATTATTTGCAACAAAAAAGATTAGGTGAATCAATTAATTACACCAGGGTTTATTAGCTTATTAATGAGTTTAGAGAGCCAGGTTTTAGTGCAGTTCTGGAAAGAGATACACATTCCCAAACTTCTTTTACAGAAGCAGTTTTAGGCAGGGAATAATTTCTTACAGTAACTACAGGCAAGCAGAACCAGTCTTAGCAATAGGACTAATTTCTGATGAAACAATAAGGAACTGTGGTAGCTGAACAGCCAGTACCATCAAGAGATAGGTCCAGTGGTTTCAATCTGGAAAAACTGGCCAAACTTAATAGGCCAAAGCCTTACAGTCCTTCCAGGACCCATCAAAAAGTATCTCATAACACAAGAAGATCCCAAACTCAACAAAAAACAGAGTATCAAGTGAAAACATCAGATGGCAGGTCATAAAAAACCCCACAAACAAAAAGAATGGATTTCTTCATGCTGTATATAACGGACCTCCTTTCCACAGGATCTCATGGGCAGTTTATCTAAATCTAAGAATTAGACAAATTCCTGAAAGAAATCCCTCAAGAGCTGTTCAACACAAATATACCATCTCTTAATTAATGTCTGACTTAAAACCAGTTTAAAATATTAGACAAGTATTTTTTTATCTAATCCTACAATCTTCCTTGGGTATTTGGTGTTGATGACCTCCCTCAGAGTCTGGATACAAAACCAAATGGAATTTTGCTTAGCCTACAAATTTTGATGCCAGTTAAAAAGGCTTCCTCCCTTTACAGAGAAAACTATATATTTGGCACCAAAGACATAGTTTTCGAGCTTAGTGAGGACAGCTGGACAGACTGTTTTGAAATCTCCTGGCTTAGGAGCAGCTTAGAGAAACTCAGCTCTCGCCTGTGACACAAAAGCAGAAAGGCAGTTTTACAGCTTTTTCTGCTGAGTTACATTGCTGTTACTCTAACCTCTTGCAGAGAGATGACACACCAGCTGGTGTGTGCCTAGGGGACATGAGCTACATACAAAACAGAGAAAAGTAATTTAAAACCTCATTACACACAAAACATACAGTAAAGTAATGTAAAACCTCACTGACTAATACTCATCACACCCTAGGGGGAATTCATTTTCTCCATTCAAAGATAGTATCTCTGTAGCCTGACTATTTGAATAAAATCTAAACTTAATATGGGATTTCTTTTTAAATGCAAGTGAAGAAAAAAGTCAGAAAGGTAAAGTCAAATTCAGTGCTTACTAACATCCATCAAGGCAGGAATTTGGCAATACCTTTTCTGGTTCTAAGGTGCACATGAGGAAATACTCATTTCAAAACACCAGGTAACAGCTACGAACTGCCTACTGACATATCCATACCACTATTGTTTTCATGTAAACAAGTTCTTATGTGGCAAGATTCACCTAATTGGTGTACCTGAAGCACATGCTTCAGTCAAAGCTTTTAATATAAAGAAACCTTTTGTTACTCAGCTCTCCTCCACGAGGTATTACGAAGGTAATAATAACGAGGTATTACGAAGGTAATAATAACGAAGTTAATCTCGATGGAACTGAGGAAGCTGGTGAAAACCTTTCTCCTTCCAAGAGGAACCTGTGGCACAGGCACCTAACCTGAGTGTGCAACTCACCCCTCCTCATGCACAAACGAAGTGAGAGATGGCAGGGGAGCCCCTGGCATGCTGCAGGGCTTGGGATGGCACTCACCATACAGGAACTGGGAGCACTGTGTGTAGCCTTCCTCCATCTCCTCGCACTTGTCCGCAGCCGTCTGCATGTCGCTGTAGGTCATGGCAAACACAGCTGCCCCCGACTCCACCAGGAACTTGCACACCTGCACGTTATTGCAGGATGCTGCACAGTGCAGAGGGGTCCTGCAAGGCAAGCACAGAAGGATGGCACTTCACTCCCAGTGCTCACAGAGTGCTCACAGAGCCCTGGGAGCAAACAGCATCCAAGCCTGCAGGACCTGGGCAATCAGCCCTGCCCTGCTGAGGGCTGCCCAGCACAGCACCTAACTCAGCATGTCAGGAGCAATCACTTTTCACAGGTAACAGGAGCTACTGAGAGCTGCTTGAGCCCTAAAGCTAAACTTCCATAGAGATCTCCAGTTATTCTACCTTTCTGTAATCCATTACTGCGGAAACCCAGGGCACAGGGAATATTTCTCTGTCTGCTCTGGGTGCCCTGACCCCCAGGGGAGCACTTACTTTGACCCTCATTCATGGAGAAAGTTTCCTAGACTTCAAGATAGACTAGAATCCACTAAAGTGTGAAATAAATTATAGAGAGTAGTGTAGGTACATCACTTGGGTGAGAAATTTATGTTTTGGGATTTTTAGTGTGTGGATGGAAGCAAGATGGAGGGAACAGGGTGCTGTCCTGGGTTTCTTCTTCATGCTTCTTCCTTCTTCTTCCTGGGTTTGGGTGGCATTCTGTAATTGGACAGAAAAGTCTGCATTGCAGGCTTGCAGGGATCAGTTATTGGGTTAAAAGAGGAAATAATCTAGGTGTCAGTTCTTAATTGGATGGTTTAGTCTTAAAAGACCTTGTATCAAGAGATAGTTAGCCATTGTGTGCCTTCTAATGAAAAGCTGCCAAACTCATGGTTGTGAGACTGTTTTACTGATAAGAAATAATAAACACCTGAGTCCCAACATGAACTACCATCTCCAGTGCCTTCAGTCCAGACCCAGAGAAACCAACAAGCGGTACCACCACGCATTACATTTTAGGAACATGCATTAAGGCACTAAAAATTCAACCATTAATCAGTATTGAAAAGCCACTCAGAAATCTTCCTGACATCATGCCTCTTACAATCTAGATAATTACTTCAAGATCTGACTTTGTGACAAGTGCATGTAATTGTGATAACCCCTCAGGCTGAGGGAGCACAAGCATCTTTATTCAGTTTTAGGCCTCAAGCACTTCTGTTATAGGCAGAAATGACTAAAATCACTACCCCCTGCACCAGCCTTCCATAAATAATCTCCCTAGTTATTTGTAAAAAGGATTTGTAACACATTATCAGCTGCAAGACTTGTTTGAAGGTTATGGCTTTCCACTTTATTTTGCTTTCAAGTTGGCTGATTATTGGACAAAGAACTGGGGAGAGTTTGCAGGGCTAGATACTGCCCAGAGCACAGGTAAGTTATAGGTTCTCTCACACAGGATATTGGGAATTTCAGCATAAGGTTCATTNATTATTTGTAAAAAGGATTTGTAACACATTATGAGCTGCAAGACTTGTTTGAAGGTTATGGTTTTCCACTTATTTTGGTTTCAAGTTGGCCGATTATTGAAAAAAAACTGGGGAGAGTTTGCAGGGCTATATACTGCCCAGAGTACAGGTAAATTATAGGTTATCTCACAGAGGATATTGGGAATTTCAGCATAAGGTTCATTATAAGCTGTGTTCAGTATCTCAAAGAAACAGAGCAATTTCCTGACAACTGTGTCCACTCCTACAATGTTTTTTTCATACAGGGAATATTGCTTTAATTTCCCTATTTTCCCATCTGCACAGTCCCATATGATGCCCCACAGAGAACTGCTGTTGCTCTGCTTTGGAAAGAAAACTCATTGCCAGCTCCACAGGAGAAAAGCAAGGGACATTCTGAGGGACCTGCAGCAGCTCCCAAGTCCTGACTCTAGAGGAGAACATCCATAAGGAGCCACTTAATGAAACCCTTACCATCCATCACTGTCTGCAGCATTCACGTTCACCCCAAACTGCACCAGGAACTTCACGATTTCTGTGTGCCCAGCACACACAGCGTTGTGCAGAGCAGTAATTCCTTCATCATTGGGCATGCTAGGATCTTCCACCTGGCCAGCCAGAAAGGAACAATCACATTCAGGTGAAACTCTCTGGAATAAACACCTCTTCTCATACAAAAATCAGTTGTATTATTCTGAAATACGAATTTGTGACATATTTCTAGGAAGGACATGAGCAAGAAGACTACCAGCTTTGCACCAAGATTCATATTTAAGCTTGCAGTCTCCCTTTAACAGTGTGGTTCAGAGAAACAGGATCTTGATATCTTACTAAAAGTACTTTCAATAAATTTCTGATATACGTTTATTTAACTGTGAGCAAAGTTCACATGGATTTTGCCTATCAAATTATCTGATAACATGCCAGACAGGGAATGAAACACTACATAAAAAATGAGAAAAAGGTGTCCTGCAAATTCATAGTCTTGATGCTAAAAATCCACTGTGGATTTAACACACTTAAAATCATCCTCCGAGTATGATCACTTAGAACTTGTTGGGATTTAATCTCCTCAAGAACAGATATGGGTTCTGCACTAGTCCAGAAAAGCTATGACTTCCCAGTTTCAACCAGGATTGAAATTCCTTGTCTTACAAATTAGCATTTGTACCTCATAAATTATTCTCTGCACAAGGTCAAACTCCCCCTCCAAAGATGAATCCAGAAGCAATGCCAAGGGATTGAATTTCACTCTCATTCCATGGCCAATCCTTTCGGAACCAGTCTTACGCAAGTTCGTCCTCTTCCCCTGTGAAAAGATAACACAAGTTACAGGCACTTTTTCCTGGAAAGGTGATGAATGCAAAAGTGCTTATTTGGGAATGACTGCAGAAATGATCAACTAGAAAAGTGTTTAACAGAAAATTTATAGTATTTTTTATCAATCCCCAAACACACTGTGAATATATTAGGTTAACCATGTTATGAAAGATCTCTGCCTTAGTCTCTGGACAAGGTCATTACTCAACTCTCACACAGAAGTTACCTTGATCAAACATCAACAAAGCAACGAAACTACCAAAGATCAGGAAAAGATGCAAATTTTTTGGGGGTTTTGGACAACTTTGCCATTAACTCTCATAGCTGTTAAACAAACCAAGCAGCACACTCCACAAAGTACACTAATGTAAGTGCTGATCTAAAGTTCCTAACATTTTTTTAAGTATACCAGAGGTTAGTGGGAGCAAACAGTGATGGAAAATGGTTTTGGGAAAATACAGAACCAAATGTAGAATTGTTTTAGATGCTCCCATTGATTGCCAAGTATTTCTATAGCTGAGTTTGTACCCGCTCCTTTAGGGAACATGCTTGCATTAGCTCAGCGCTCGCCCAGCTGCCTGGGCAGCAGCAATAAGACTATTCACGAGGGTATGTAAATTTCTGACAGATGTCCAGGCAAAGATGAATAGAACTGACTCATATTCTGCAAGAGTAGGCATGTGGAGATAAGATATTTAAGTAGAGATTCCCATGAAACGCTCTTCTCCCTGTAGATTTGTATGTGATATCAAAAGTAGAGGCTTTTCCAAGAGTGAGCCTGGCAGAACAACCCACAGATTTAAATATGAAATCAAGAAGTTGGGCTGGTTTCTTCTCATCATTGCAAAATTACTACAAAACCAAGCAGAAGTGAGTTCTCACAATTCAGGAAATTCTACCACTCAAGTTTCCTTGTAAAAGGGAGCAAGAACAAAATCTTTAAATCACAAACACACGAAATGTCTACTCCATGCACAAATTACAAGGTTAAAAAGCACATTTAAATGTTTCAACTCCTCTGCACTGAAGTGATAGAGGAAAAAACCACTTTCATGTATCAGGTTATGAAAACTGTTATCAAAACTCTGCTCTTGATGGGTTTTTAAAGAAAGTCTTTGAGAAACCAAAAACATTAAGCATTTTTGTTCTGCAACAGTGAGATAACATCATACCTCACACAGATACAAACTTGCAAAATAAAATAGTAAAAATGCTGCCTCCTCCCAGCCCCAAGAGACTCCATTTTGATGTAACTTGAGAGTAGACTGATGGTAAACCAGATTTCAAAGAAATTCAGGAAACATTCAGTAGAAGAAGTACAAACAGCTGATATCTACAAATGAGTTTTTCAGACAGAAACTAAAGAAGTCTGTTCCTACACATTTTTCAAGAAAGGCACTTTCAGATAAACAAATGCAATCCAGGATTAAGCAAATTAGTCCCCAGCTCATACTAGCAATAGTGGGAAATGCTTATGAAATCTGTATCTGTACCTCAAGGGGAAAAAAAAAAAATCAGCTTTAATTTTTCTTAAAAAGGAAGCAAAATCTAGGTGTAGGCAGACTTCTAGAAGGAAGCATTCTTTACAGCTCTGTAGAGTTTCACTATTTGTGTATTCCATTTGAAACTTTTCATTATGTCACTAATTCTAGGGACAAGAGAGACTTTTCATTACTGTCTGGAGATAAGGGCATCACACAAATGGAACAGATACCAACAGAGACTTCTAGATTGTGACTCTTCTCCCACATCTGCCTGAGCTCTACAACACAATGCACAGGGTCTATGGCAGCACTCGAGATGATTTATTGACAGGGCACTCCAGTTGTAAGCTAATACTCACAGGAGGCAAGGAAAACTGTCCAGTAACTTCAGGAGGCCTCATATTGAATGAGTCCTCTCCCAAACTCTCTGGTTCCCCTGATGGATAGGGAGGTGGTGGGTATGGAGGATATTCTTCCATGTACACCTCCAGTGGCAGTGGAGCTTCTAGGTTTGGCTCTTCTGCTTTGGGCTGCGTGAGTTCATCGCTGTCTGACACAGCTTCAGGCACAGGGTCCAAAGGTACAGGGGGAAGAGCAGCTTCACTCTGCTCTGCTGCTGTGCTTTCTGTCTCCTCAGCAATAGCTGCTTCTGGCATGGAAGCAGCCGTTTCTTTTTCTGCCTCTGTGCTTAGATAAGGATTTGGGATTTCCACTGGGCTTTCAGGACTGGCAGCTGATGCCGTCTGTTTGGAGGGATGCGAGGGAGCTGAGATAGTCTCCATTGCAGCCAGAGTGGTCCTCTGATAGAGCAGCTTCTGGATGTTGGGGCCATTAGGCCCCTCAGGCTCAGTGATAGAGCTGCGCTTCTTCAGCGGCCTGGGCGCGTTGGACAGCTTCTTGCGCAGCGCCTCCAGGTCGGCGTCGCTCTGGTTGCGGTAGGGGTTGGACAGGAAGGGCAGCAGCTTGGTGGGGCTCAGGGGGCGGGGGATCCGCTCTGGTTCGTGGTTCTCGTGAGCAGAGGCTGCTGTTTCCATCTCGGGCTCTGGGCTGCCTGGCTTGCCCTGGAGGTTGGAGTAGATGTTGTCTGTCTGCGGCAGCTGGTTCTGCACCCCAGCTCCTGCCATCACGGGCTTGCCATACACTGTGCAGCAGTTCAGAAAGGGGTTGGGGGAAAAAGGTTTGAGTATTTGATCAACAAGAGAAAACAATAAAGAAAGGTGAAT
Source organism: Hypocryptadius cinnamomeus (assembly GCA_013400635.1). Classification (NCBI taxonomy): domain Eukaryota; kingdom Metazoa; phylum Chordata; class Aves; order Passeriformes; family Zosteropidae; genus Hypocryptadius; species Hypocryptadius cinnamomeus. The sequence goes on from VYZP01025162.1 coordinate 69,713, forward strand.
CAGCTAGTGTATTCTTTATGTAGAGCAAAGAAGCAGAATACAAAAACTGAACGGAACTGATCTGGTAACCAGATCTACCATTAGTTATCTTGCAAACCCAAGACACACATTCTGCACTTCTTGTTAACACTCTCACACAGCATGGAAGATCCACCCAAGATGCTTACAGCTACCCTCACCCACTTAACTCCCCTGAAGAACAGCTTCATACCCACAGACCAAGTGGAAAGAACATCTATCTGAGGTTTATCAGACAGAAGAGAGGGAGAGAGCCACATGCTTACCACTAGGGAAGTGTGGTCCTCTGGTCTGTGCCCTTGTCAAAGCACTCTGCACTGCCTGCTGGAAGTTCTTGCCAGGAGTCTGCTGCTGGGTGTACATGCTGTAAATGGAACTTGCAGCCACAGTCTGAGGCTTTCGAAATGGTGGCAGTGAAGTCTCTTTGGATGGCTGAGGAGTAAAAGGTCTCACAGCTGCTGCTGGGGGACTCTCCTGTTTGGAGGAAGGAAGAATTTGATCCTGGCTAGAGGAAGAACCTGCAGGAGGTACCGAAATTCTCTGCTGTATCTGCTGAGAAGGATGAGGAGGCTGCTGTGCTACTTGTTTTTGCTTGTTCCCCACAGCTGCAATAGCCAAAGGCAGCTTCTGCAGGTTTCCATCCAGCTTTGTATCAGCAGGTTGAAGGTGACTGGCTTGACCAAAGTAAGGCAAGTTTATCTGTTTTGGTTTGGTGGGGACAGGTGGTGGCACCTTGGTTACATTTTTATTGGTTGTCTGAAAGACAAAAAAATTCATTAAGATAAAAGAGTAAAACATGATTTAGGAGTTCTGCTATGAAGGACCAAAGAGCCTCTAAGTATGACACAGTATTTTATGTCTACTACTGCTGTAATAAGGTTTACAACATCACGGAAACCAGGAAGAAACTGCTTGAAACATTTTGTCATCACTGATGTTTTTAAATACTTTGAGCCTATTCTCTTTAATTCTTCTGTAACAGCTATGTTTAAAACAGGAGCAATGACAGGGCACAGTAATTTCTCTAGAGATATCAGACACTCAGTTGGCAAGAGGCTGCTGTCCAACAAAGCACCTGCCATCCCCAGTTGTAGGCTAGTGCACCCCTACCTGATCAAACTGTGTCCAAAATTTAGGTGGCAAGTTTTACTGCTATCCAGCATCTCAAGGACATGTTGCATTAAAGAGTGAAACAAGCACGTAGATGATTTTGAAATAAAAAAACCAAACTAACATGCATGCTCTTTGTATCTTTGGGGGGAAAAATACACACTTGTACAAGGAATACAGCCATAGATTCCCACCACAGTGACTGTAGGGAATGATTTGGAGTTACCAATTGCCATTAAAAGCCTAAGAGACTTTTTTTCTCAGAAGCAGCCTTTTAAAAGCTGACCTCAGTACTTCTCAGAGCTTTCTGCCAGCCCCATTGGAACAGCTGTGGGTAAGGCCTGGCAGATGGGAAGCAGCAGCCCAGGCTCCCTGCATACCTGTGCCTCCCTCAGGAGATCCTCACTGCTCTGGTTCTTCCTCAGGGTGCCCAGCCCAGCAGACTGCTCCACAGAGTCAAACATGGAGAACGGACGCACCTTCTTCTCTCTGTCTCGTAAAAGAGCTTCTCCTTCAGCTGTTGTTGAAGAGAGAGGAGACAACTTTCAAAAGGGATGGCACATTTGCAGGGGTGAGAGTGCTGCTGTGCAGCCGCATTTCTCTTCACAGAAAAGCAAGGCACAACTTCCCAAAGATATTTCTGGGATGAACATTCTCTGAACCTCAGAGAAAGAAAAAACAATTCTTATCTCATTTACCTTTCCTGTGTTTTGGAACAAGTGGAATGCATTGAGGAAGATTATTTACCTGAAGGAATTTGCTTGATTGGATTCTGGTGTGAGTGTTTTGATTCACTGACCAAGTGAATCCAGGTGTGTGTGTCGGGACTGTCAGCTGACAGTCCCAAGATTCTGTGCAGTTGAGTTGAGTGCTTGGCAGATTCAGTGTAATATAATATAGAATAATATAGTATAATAAAGTAATTAATTAGCCTTCTGATAAGATGGAGTCCTCCCCATTGTTGGGGTTGTCCTGCTTTCCTATACTGCTGTGTGCAATATTTACCAGAGTGTATGCAGGGGATGCTTTTTGCATCCATCCTATCTCTGCACTAAGGGCCCCCCTGGGCCTGTCAAATGCTGTATTATGCAAATTCAACAGGGGCATGTAAGAAGGAACTAGGATCTTCTTCACCACCTGATGCAAGTTGTAGGTTTGGTTTCTTTCTTCTTAAAAACTCTGCAACACCATAGCAAAGCAATGGCAATGTTCTTTGATATTTTTTTGTGCTTTCAAATGAATTCCCAATTATTTACTGAAGCATTTAGAAGAGAGGTATCATCAACTAGATTCTCCAAATTTTAAGATTAGCCAAGCACACAAGAACATACCTTGTCCTTCACTCGTCACAATTCCTTTTCCTGAAGTCAAGGCTGATCCTTGATTAATATGATTGTCTGTATTTGAACTACTCCAATCAGGAGCAGATGGGGAAGGTTTTGCATTGGGGACCACAGAACCTAGGAGAGATTAAGTGGGAAAGATTAAGCTAGAATAGTAGTTTTCATTGATTTATTACAAATAGGGGGGGTTTTTTCTGTAAGAGTCAGGTCTAGCCAATGTAAAAGTATCACATAGAAGTTAACTGTAATAAAACCTATCATTAGAGATTTTCATTTGTTTGTTTTAAAAAGACAATGAAAATGAAGTTGAAGAACAACTACCAAAAGCAGCAGCAAAACTCCGTCATAGCACACATCTGCACTTAAAGCATTCAAAAAAGAAACTTCTCTAGATTGGCTTATTTCCAGTTAGTAGGAAACTCCTTGAGTATCTGTGCTAAATTAAAAGTGATACAATGTTAAGTATAAAAAAGATATATTGTGCAAAGAAAAACACAATGCTTTAAAGCATAGACAGACTCTGCCAGAGACAGCCAAAAGAGGAGAAAATTCATCTGTGTATTTAATGTGCATATAGAGTCTGCATTAAAGATCTATGATCTTTACATTCCTGGAGTAAAGATGTGCAAAAAACACTAAGAAAATCTTGCAATCCCCTATTAACTATTTCACCAAATTCTCTCCACTAAATTTTAAATAAACTAAATAATGTTAAATTCAAACAGTAATAATAAGCAGCAGCAGAAAATGTCATTCTGACAAAGTACCAAAAACTCTCTTTAGGAAAGCAGTCCTTTTGTCCTAACGCTAAAAAATAAGAAGTGATATTTAAGTTCAAATAGCTAACCACCACGCATTCCTCTAGCAAAATTCAAATTTTGTGGGGTCTAGAGCTTAAATTCCACTCCAATAGTTTTAGGATGAGCAAAAACCATATAAAAAGAAACAATCCTCCATTCTCCAATACAGCAAGAGACACTTGGAACTGCTTTTGTGCAATGTTCACTTCAGTATATGCCAGAACTGGAGATGGAGGAAGGGAGATAGAAAATAAAACAGAACTATTCTGCAAGCTCAGTCTCCATTTCTTGCTTTTGGGAAAATCAGTGTTTCTCTTCTCTCCCAGTTGAAAAGGAAGTCTTCTCCCAGGATAGCACAGAAGAGACATTTACAACTCTCTAAAAGTTTCTTGAGACTTCTCTTACTGAACTGAACTGTCTCTCAGAGGAGAAAGCCACAGAGAGAAGCCAACAAAGCTCCATTAACTCTCCAAGTAGGAGAGGCCAAACCTCACTCTCCAGCAAGTCAGTAACTTCACTGCTCTGTGCTACAAGCAACCACTTCCTTTGTAAAATTTTTCATGTTGATTAATCCTTTACATGTGTCATTTCCAAAATGCACAATCAGAAAACTTGGCATTGCCAGTTTTTAAATCCAGGCATCAGGAATGTACTAGAATTGCCTCTGGAAACTCAAGCACACTGTTGGATAGTCCTTAGGAGAGCTTTAAAATAAATAATTCCTTTATAGAAAAGTCCTCCTCTAGTCCACACTGTATAACAACTCAAAGTGCTCATTGATAGATTTACTTCATTTTTAACATTGAATCACAGAACCTCAGTGTTTATAAAATATAGTCACTGGTGCAGAAAAAATGGCAAGTAGCAATACTGGTATCTCAAATAACACTTTGCTTTAAAAAAGACAAAGCATCAAAATGGACCTGTTAAGTAAGAAAACAAAATATGTCTGGACAAAAAATATTAATTGTAAGCTATTACCTGCAGGAGCTTTAGCTTGTGAACTGTTCCCAGCTCTCATATTGGGCAGTGTTTGTGTTTTCAGTGGCCCATCAGGTACCTGCAAAGCTTGTGTCCCATCTGAAAATGCTGGCTTCACCAAAAGCTCAGGTCTGGAAGCAATACGTGGCATAGTAGAGGACTGGATATAAGGACCTACTGCTGCCACTCGGCTTGGAGCAGAAGCCACTGGCTGTGATAAATTCCCATCTGAAGAAACCTTGGGGGGAAAAAAAAAAAAGAAGAAAATATAAAGAATTTTATTCTTCAGTATCCATTCACAGAGTTTAAAAAAGAAGTAAAAAATAATAAAACAAGTAGCAAATGATACTCCAATATTGAAAGTGCTTTTTTGAAACAGCTCTAAGAATTATAAAGCTGAGGTAGTAATAGCAAAAAAAAAAAAAAAACTCTAAAATAAAATTCCATGACAACATAAGACTTCTTGTCTGTAAAGAGTAAGTAGGTTAACACTAATGTACCATGAAAAGGACTTTAATAATACAAGACTTCCACTACATATGGATAAAGACAACAAGTCTAGCATCTCCACAGCCTTCCCCCCAAGCAAGTTTTTACTTCAGGCTGTACAGACAAGACACAGAATTAATGTTTTAGTTATGAAATTGCCCCCACTTACTGGTACATTCTCTTTCTGTTGCAGAGCTGCCTTTTTCTTCCACAGCCGCTCGCGCAGCTCATTAACACGCTTATCCATGACTGCCACCTCCAAGTTGCGCTTGTTCAAACACTCCCTCTGTTGCTGCAGCTTGGCATTCTGCTCCTGGTTCAGTTTGTTCCTCAACTGAATAAATTCACAAAGCAGTGGGGGAGGAGGGGAAAAACAACCAAAATAAAAACAAATTCACTTTCAGGATCGAGGACAGGAAACTGTTGGAAAGAGAAAAGCCTTCTAAAAAGTCAAGTCATGTTTTCCCCCCGGAAAAAACTTTGGTAAGTTTCCAAATCTTGCAGAAAGGAAAGGTACAGACTGTGTGTGCTCCTTCCCCTCTTTACCTTAAACCCAGCACAACTAACCCTCCATCCTCAGCATGCAGGCCATCACACACAGCCCTGGCAGCAACAGGAGCAACGGGATTTCCTTCCAACCAGGTAAGAAACAATCCAACCAACTGTGAGCCCAGAAGAGCTGAGGGTCACAGGCTGGCCTCCCATTACCTGCAGCTCCTTGTAGAGGCGGTCGAGCTCAGCTACAGCCGACTGGTTGTCGTGGTAACCATCAATCCTGCCGTTCTTCAGCATCTCTAGTTGCCTGGTGAGCTCCTCCACTTTGGACACGGCCAGCACCAGCTCGCGCTGCTTTTGCTGGAACAGGCTGTTCATCTGTTCAATCTCCTCCACTGCAAAGAAGGGCAGAGCACAATAGCTGCCCTGAGAAACAGCCCAGCGTGGGCTGCTTCCAAGGCAGCACTTAAGGAGACAGAGAGCGCCCTGCCGGCCTCAGAGCAGGGCTGCTCAGCCAAACCCACTGCCCTGTCACACCAGCTCTTCCTCTGAGCTCTGGCAAATGCAGGCTCACTAGAATGGTTATGGAAATTTGGTCTACTTAGAGCACTGACAGGGAGGGAAAGAGAACTTTTTTTTTTTAACTTTCTGAAGCATTGAAACAAACAAAACCACAATGCCAGACTGAATTCATCTGGAGAAGCCTAAATTCACCGAATGCTGAATTCAGCAGGAAGACACTCACTAAACCACAAGGCATATTTATGATACTTGGAACTCTGAATTTAGGTCATAAGAATCCAGTGACAAAACACCCAAGCTGTCATATTAAACAATGGCTTCAGAGAGCTTTTTCGGGTCTATTACAAACATCTGTCATCAGCTGCTCCCACTGCTGAAAATGTTCTATTGTAGAATGAAGTTTAAGGAATCAGTAAGAACTCAAGCAAGTACCAAAATCAGACCTGCTGGGGATGGTGCAGGAAAACAGATTCACATGCTCCAAGATCTTGTATTATTCTACCATCCTTCCAAGCCTTAAAACATACTTTATTTTGTGCAGCAGAACCCAAGCAGAAAAGGGATTCTCCGACAGAAAAACACTTTTGCTTTATCTGTCAACCAAAATGCTTCCTACTAAAACAATGTATTCATTGTTTCAGTTGAATTATTTCAGGCTGGAAATAACAAGTTCTGCACCACAGAGAGGATGAAAAGGTAGGCAGAAGAATAAATATTTATTTCAGACTTAATGTTGTATCAACATGCTGAACTATAAGCACCCAACAAGTACTACAGCAAGCAAGACCTTGGTCAGATTCACATAACTAAAAAGCAGATATGCAGCCTATTTGGCCATTAGTTACCTCTTGCATAGAAGGTAAATTGGGTACCAGGCTAAGCTTTGTTATAGGCCAAGAAAATAACATTCTAAAGGTGTAGGGTATTGACATCAAGGATGGAAAAAGTTACTGTGGTGCACAAAGGTATTCAAGCAAGGAAAAAAAGTACACTGTAATTAAAGAGCAGACATGCTAGGCTCAAAATACAGGGTGCTCTTACAGGATGTTTTAAAATATAACAAGAAAATATATTTTGTTCTAGGTCAGCCATGAGTTTTCTTAGTAAAAACAAGACGTGGAATTGTTAAGATTACCATCTCCTGGAATGCTGTAAATAACTCCTCTGAATCACTGAAATTCACCAGAAATTTTTGACTCCTAAGAGCTGCATTTCATGAAAAATCCCAGGCTACCTTCCCTAAACAGCAACTCACCTAATTTCCCATTGCTGAGTCTTTTTTGCTCCACATGACCTTTCAATGCTCTCACTTTCTTAAGTTTGGCTTCTTGATTCTCAGCAATTTCCTTTAATCTCTTCAGTTTTTCCTGTTCAGCAGCTTGCTGTTGCTGTCGCTGATCTTGCTGCTTCAGGAATTTCAGGCGCTGCTCCTGCAGTCAAGACAAAGATTTTGAAGTCTAAGAAAAATTTAAGCATTCATGTTCCAAGACATTTACTAATTTGTTTTAATCACTACTCAGCTCTTGAGCTACAAGAGCTATGGACTATTTCCTCTCCACCTTCTCCATGCTGCTTGTACTTTACATATCTCTATCATATGTCACATTTTAAACAACTAAGTCATGCTGGAGAATATTAGACATTCTTTATGTAGAAGGTATTCCATAAATTATTGGTATTTTCCATTACTATTTTGTACTTTTACTAGTTCTGCTAAAACCTCCTTGAGATGGAAGATGGCTGCACACCAAACCTCTGAAAACACACTGGTCTCCTGATAATGATCACCACTATCACCACACAGATAATTCAAGGCACTGGAAAAGCTTTACAGTGAACTGATCCTCATTTGAACAACAGATATCACCTTAATGGAGAGGATCCTTTTGCCTTTAGAGAGTAAAATAATGTGTTATGAGTTTTTACATACAAGTCTAGTTTAGACTTAGAAGAAACCATGAGACCACTAGATCATCTACAAAAAATTCCTCTAAATCACTGGCCATTACACATGGCTTCCAGTTCTGGAGATGACAGGTTGCTCCAGGGGAGTAGAACTAGTGAGACTTTCCCAAGCATCCACTAAAATCCAAGACTACCACTGCTTACTAACATTAGAAATCCACACTTCCTCCAAAAAAACCAAACCATAAAAGAAAAAAAAAAATCACCAGTCAGATTTAGAAAACAGGGATTCTTGTGCACTTGGAATAAAAAAGGCAGAGCAAAAAAGTGAGCCTGCCTTTTGGAGGAAACCAGGACCAGGCAGCATCCTCAGTGTATGCACTACTTCAGAGTCACTCCCACGCAGGAAAATGTCACCAAAAAAAAGATATTACAGCTTGTGTCTAAAAAGAAAGTGTATTTTTCCTCCCTCAGAATCTATTTTTAATATTGCATCTGATTTCAGAAGGCAGGAAAGAGGCAATGGAAAGTCACTCTGAAGAGGCACCTAGTAAAGCAATTTTGTTCCAGGCAGGCACTGAAATGAAAAATCCTACCAGTGGGACACCCACAGGGCCACTCTTCTTCAAACCACAGGCAACAAACACCTACCCAATGGGTAGCTATCCAGACTCAAACTCATATTTTTATTTTTTAAATAATTTACAGTAAAAATAGTGTTCCTATTTCTTGTGATTACATTGTTATTTATAAGACCAGGGTGTACTGCCATCACCTGTGAGTGAAACAGAAGCTGTGAAAATTTAGGCCCCCCATATACAAACACATGTCAGCTTGAATTGAGAAGAGGGCAAAATTCTTTGGCCAATTAAACAAGGCAGTGTGGATATTAATTTCAGGTGAAACTTCTCATCACCTGGTTGATGGACCAATTTCCAGCATCATAGTTGCACTTGTTCTTACCACAAGCAGAAAAAGTTTTATTGGCTATTTTGACAGGCCATAATATCACTTAGCAGGTGCTGCAGAACTATTAGAAAGACATGGCTTGAAGCATTTCCCTGAGATACAATTATTGAAGGCCAAGGGAGCTGAACAAGGTACTAAACATGCAGAGACACACAGGGAAAGAGGGTGTGTGACACAGGAAAAGTACTGAGAGCAGATGCTCAGAGCAGCCTTTTTCCCCATCAAAGCACATTCCAAAACCCATGGGAACACCCACCCAGACAGATGAGCCCTCTTCAAGACAGGCCCACATTTCACAATTCTCTGCCAAAAGCAACATTTTCTGTTACATATTCAAGGGTAATGTGTACCAACAACACTCAAGCAAAACATGAGCTCTGTGTCACCTTTCTGTAGATACATTCAGAGTATTTCTTCCCCTACACAATTCAGGAGCACCCTGTGTGCTTCCATTAGCTTTTCTGTTATTGTTCTGCAAGCATTTTATAAATCACAGTCCTAGGTTATTTTATCACATACAAGACATCTCTTCCAGCCAGCTGCCCCAGAAAACCAAGCACACTGAACTGTTATCAGGAGAAGGCAAGATAGCATGACAGGACAGCAGAGACAAAAGCATTGTTCAGTGATCAAACTGGTGAATTGCTGGTTATCACATGGAGCACAAACAGAGCTGACAGAGCCACCAGGATGAACGACAATATATTAATGTTATGTGCCCTACCCTTTCAGTAAACTAAATGGTCACTTCTATCACTGGCATTATTTGTATGTTTTACAACTGCACATTTGCATACATTGACTTTCAAATTTAAAAACAGGCAGCCAAAGGGAAAAAGCCCTCTGTTTAGAAGGGGTGAAAAAACCCCAATCCTCCCTCCACTTCACATTACTCTTACTATCTTTGTTTCTGTAAACAATCTAATTCCAAACTTACCTTGTTAGCCAGCATTTGTTGTTGAGCCTCAATTTGTTGCTGTTGGCGTGATGCCATTTCCTGAAGTTCAGCCAGTGTCATATCCATCCTTGGTGCACTTACCTATCAAAGAAACGCCAAGCATGCTAAGTCTAGAATTTTTAATTTGGCTAGCACTTAATAGAGCTACTGCAGAAAAGTATGATAAAAGTCTTTCAAAAATAACCCAACTGAATAGCCAATAAAATAACTGGAGAGACACAGTATCTTCTTACAGTAAAACAAATAATTGTAAGCTCGTGTACATGTGTAGCCCAATCCAACAACTCACAGAAAATGACATCTTTTGGAACATTAACGTTTCTAGCAGTAAAATCCCAGCAGCATTTTAAAGAGGCATTTCAGAGCCCTTTATAATTAAGCTCAGCATGAATCAGCTTTGACTGACAGAGCCCAGAATGCTCAGCATGTGGCAGCATGGATCTGAGCTCGTAGGTGTATCACTACAATTTGAAACACTTCCATGTAAGCTGAAGAAAATAGAAAGTTTAAGTATGGCTAGGCAGGAGGGAAACACCACTCTCAAAGACAGCACCGTTATTGGTTGTCTATTCAGATATTTCCTGAGTCTAGATTCAACCTTACATCCATAATATTATGGAGCAAGAGTGGTAGACAATGGATTCAATGCTGAAACAGTAACTGGTATCAACTTGAAGTCTGGAGTTCGGGATCTTTGACAAAACTGCATGGGGAAAAAAAACCCCAAACTGAAGTAATATGAGAAAAAAATTCTGATGAGAGAAGGGGAAGTATGGTGCATTTGTGGCTCTGAGATCACCTGTACAAGGTACAGTTATGGCAGCCAACAGATCCTGGTTACATCCTGAAAACTGAAAGCCAGGATGATAACTGCTAGAGGCTTTGTGCCTATTTTAGAGCAGTCATTACCAGCCTCTCCACAACAGCCTCTCATTTCTTTCCATGGTACTATTTGCACCAGTATCTCCAATGAGGGAAAGCTTCCATTTTTACTATAATGGTAATTCTTGCAGAGGCCTGTGGGTGCTAAGTGTCACAATATGTTCATCAATGCCATTTTGCTTTTCCCAAGAGTTTATGAGGTTATTTCAAAAATTAGTCACTTTGTCTGATTCAATTCTCTCCAAGGTGCCATGTCACCACAGAGGATGTCCCTCAAGGTCCAATTAGACTTTTGCACTGGCCATATGGGGCTGCTAAAGGGTGAGTGGGTCCTGCTGAGCACTCCTTGGCTCTCCAGTCAACCAATTAGTTCATGGATGGGAATTACAGAGTCTCAGTTGATGGGATATTGCTGCCAGTGCACTATCCTGGTAGCAATTGTCACTTGCTGGTCTTCAACTTGAAACAATCCCACAATGAAGGGGTCTTTTTGTGCCAGGCAGGGTGGGTAAGTGATCTTCTCTGTATTCACAGTAGCTACAGGTAAACCCTATCAGTATTCCTTAGGATCCTTGAAGTACCCTCTCCTGAGATAACTGAAGCCAAGCATACCAGAGGCCTCTGGGCCACTCACAATGGGGTGCTTTTGCCATTTGTCCCCTGTCAAACTCACCTCAGCCTCTATTACAGACAATACCTGGCATCCCCCAGTCACTCCCAGATGGGTTCTGCACTCCTGTGCCTTGATGGCATCAGTAACACACATCTTCAACAGCTTTATACTTGTGTGGATCTGATGTGCCAGGCCATTGAATCCACACAGCCCAGTGTGCCCAGTCATCCCTTTCCTCCTCCTGGCCAAAGGCAAGGACCCTCTATTCCTGTTCCTGGTCCGAGTAATCTGGCTGACCTTGGTGATGCCAGAGCAGAAGTCCCCTCACCGTGGTTCAAGGAGGCAATTTCAGTCCTTTTATGTCTGGGAGACCACTGACTGCCTTCCTGTCTCTCTGTAGCAACTACACTGACACCCTTCTTGAGTGACCCTTTCTGAACAGCTCTCTTCCCTCTCAGTTCATGGACATAGGCTTCCAGCTTAGAGCTCACCATCCCACTGCCTCATGTCCTCTCCCTGCTCACACAGGAACAAGCAGAGCTCCTTACATGACCTGTTCTTGGGGCTTCCCTTCCCTCTGACTGGGGCAGGAGAGGAGAGATCTCTTGGGCTGCCCCTAAAATCTGGTGTGCTGGCTGTAGGGATGTGGAAGTACCCAGTTTCTTCTACACATCAAAGCCAGGAGGATGCCACCTCCACAGCTGGTCTATCCATCTGCAGCTAACACAGTACCACCAAGATGCCAGAATATGATGCAGGGGCACTTTGAACCACCTTCCTCCACATGGCCACTGTGCAAGGGACATCCTCTGGATCTTTAGGGACGTTGTCACTTTTTAGATCACTACAGATGACTTCCAGCACTGCTAATTCTCTCAAGTACTGGATACCTTTATGCAGTGGTTCACTTTCCATGGAATTTACAGGATCTTCCTTAAATGGACACCTTGCCCTCACACTTGAGAGGAGCCATGTCCAGAAACTGCAAATTGCTGTTTTCCAATTCCTCTTTCAATTTTCTGATCTCTGGCAAGGGACCCCAGCTGTTTGGCTTCATGACCTTCCAAGTGCTGACCATCAGCCCCACTACCCCAGCACTGAAGCAGCCAGGCAGAAATCTGCTCACATGGCTGGCACTGTAATCTTTTCACAAGTCTTGAAGTTCTGATGAGGTCAAGGACTGAGTAACTTTGTCTCCTGTTTAATTTGTCTCACTCCTTGCAATTTCTTTTTTGAAGGACTGGCTTCTTTATCTGACCTACCTAATTCTCCTTCTTCCTCCCTTTCCAACCAATGATATGGAGCTGCAGCTTACTTTCCATTTTTCCTTTTTCACCACTGGGGCAATTATGGTGGTTTGAGTCCCTGTCTCAGCCATAGCATCCACAAACACAGTTTGGGTTCCTGCCTCAACTACAGTGCTCTGAGCACTGGACTGTGGCTCACAGGCCAGGCCCCAGTACAGAGTGAGACACTGCTGGTTTTCACTGGGTAGGCAAGGCACCCTTCTCTCAGCTGACATGTCAGTTTGCCAGAGTTAAGTGATTACCTGTTCAGGTGTACAGTCCCAGGCAATGGGAGGTGATAACCACCCCAGGCACCCTGCTACCCAGGAAGTGGATACCTCAGAGCACATCTCAATATCTCCTCACATAAAGTTTGTTTTCTCTTACACATGGATGACACTGAATTCAACAAACCCCACAGGGTGCCAACAGTATTAGTTAATAATATTAACAGTATTAAACAGCTTATATATGGATGAGCAAAGACCATGGGAGCCTGCATTTTAAGAGCATTCACATCAATCTCAGGCAGGGAGAGGGAGGTGTATTCCCTCATCATCCCCACAAGACAGCTCCCCCAGTGTAACAAGGCCATCAGTATGAGGGCAAAGCACAGAGCCATTGTTTATATTAATAATGTTCCCAAACTCAGAAAAACAGATAAGCAGTGCAGCTGACAAACTCTGTGTCCCACACAGGAGCTTGGTACTTGGCAATTACTTTTTACTACAGTATGCAAAGTATTTATATTTACATATATATATAAACTGCCTTTGTTTCACCCCAGTTCAAGGACCAAAAAGGACTGCAGTTGGTTGACCTTGGCTGAATGCCAGGTGCCCACCAAGTTGCTCTACTACTCCCCTTCCCAGCAGGACAGGGCAGAGAGAATAAGCTGGAAAACAACTCCTAGGCTGAGAAAAGGCAGTTTACTAAAGCAAAGGCAAAGTCTGTTCAAGCAAGCAAGGACAAAAACCAGTTTGTTCTCTACCTATCAGAGAGCGATGTCCAGCCACTTCCCAGGAAGCAGGGCTTCAGCACAGGAAGCAGTTGCTCCAGGAGGCAAACGTTGTAAAATAACAAATGTTCCTCTGTTCCTCCTCCTTCCCGTGGCTTTTGTATCTCAGCTGACGCCACATGCCAGGGAATATCCCTTTGGTCACTTTGGGTCAGCTGGTCTGGTTGTGTCCCCTCCCAGGACCCTGCCCACTGCCAGCCCCTTGATGTGGGGGGAATGTTGAGACAGTGCTGATGCTGTGCCAGCCCTGTTCAGCAGTAGCTAAAACGCTGGAGTGTTATCAGCACCCTTCTGGCAGCCAATGCAAAGCACAGCACTGGGAGGGCTGCTGTGGGAAAATGAACTCCAGCCCAGCCATTGCATCAAGCACTTACCCCATTCTCTATTCTTCGATCACCAGGCACTTTCACGCCATTTCTTTTGAAGGCTGGATCTTGAGACCTTTGTCCAGTCCCTAGACAGAAACAGTCAAAGATGGTAAGGTAATGTAAGATTTTTCCTATCCTTTTAGACATAGCTTTCAGGACAAAAGGAGAATCAGAATAATCATTATAGTGTAGAATCTGAACACCCGTTCTTATGTGTTTACTACCACGATGAATTTAAGTGATGGCACAACACATTTTCTGAAAAGATTTCTGTTCAATGTCAACTTTTAAAGTATAGTTCTGTTCAAAAATACAGACAAACAAAAACAGCTTAACCAACAGTAGGCTATTCCAGTATTTATCTTGCGGCAAACAGGCAGTCAGCCCCTACTAAATGTGTATTATAGATGCACAGTTTAAAAGCACACTTTTTTCCTTCTTCCTGGCAGTCATTGTGTCAGTAAAGATGCTGCTTAACTAGAACCCTACTTTATTTCCATCTAATTATGTGCAAATAGTGCTCAGATGCCCAATACCAATCTCATTGATTTCCCTGTAGAACATAAGTGCACTACAGGACAAAGCCATGCCTGTTACCTTCTTGCCCATTTGATTCCTATTTCAAGACCATATTTCTGTGAGACTAACTCAAGAGTTCAAACACATTGCTTAGCAATGCTGTGGCCAATAAAATGACAATAATCCTAATACTACAAGCACCCTGGACTTGAAGAAATACATTTTGACAACTAAACTGCTCTGTAAGATCCTCAGCAGGTAGCAATGGCACAGATTTAGCTTTTCATGCACTCATTCTATCACCAGTATGCATTTCAAATAATGACATACAGTCAGACATCTCAAATATGCTGGGTACAATGCTACTTAACAAATTCAGTATTTCCAACACTGAGGAATATTATCAAGGACAAAAACAGAAAAAGGGGAGGAAGAAGAATCTGGTAGATTGATTTAAAGGTAAAAGTGAAAGATTTTACTGAAGAGATGAATGTGGGATACACAGAAAACCCCTGAAAAGCTGAAAGTAATTTCCTTTACAAGTTTCACATTTCAATTTACAATGAGAATTATATTCTCAGAGAACTTCACCAGGCAGTTCATTTAATGCTACTCCTAAAACTAACACAAATGTGTAGGATAAACTTTGAAGAGCTCTATCTTTGCCCAGTATGCCAAGTTTATCACCCTGGTAAAGTATTATCCAGGTGAACAATCACTCAAATCACAGAGTACATTACTGGGCAACAGTTTGGTTACTATACTTAAAAGAAGAGATCACCACAGATTTCAAGATATTTTGCTGGAGAAAATATATTTAACACAGTATGCCCTTGGATGCTTTGGTGATAACCAGCTGTAGAAAATCTGCAGAAATTTCAACTGGGATTTACTATTCCCAGATACAGCAAGGGAAGATGAAGCCTTTACAAAGACTAGCCAATAGTCAGACAAAAAAAAGGCTGCAACACCTACTAGCTATGAACATTAATAAATAACACACACAAAGCTGTTTCCTTAACCTTGAAGAATGAAATATCTTGAACAGATGAACCAGCTGAGATCAAGACCTACCAGCTTCCCGGCAGGGAGAGCGTTCGTGGCGGAGAAAGAAACGCACCTCGCTCCTCTGCATTCCAAACCTCTGCAGAATATCCAGCATCCGTTCATTATCGGCTATGGCACGCTCTGGAAAGGTAAAAAACAGTGAGCTGCTACATCCCACTATAGCTTGGGCCCACAGCAAACCAAAAATATCTGTCCATCTTTCACCTGAACACTGTGAGTGCACAAGTGTAGTGAGTGCACACAACATTCGCCCTCATCCAAGGTATTTCAACTTTTCTCTTAAGAAGCCACTGCATCGCTCCTTGCTTCTGAAATTAAACCAACACCTCCGAATAGCAGCCCTGGAAAAGTCCACCCCTGAAGGGAAAAGCTGAGGCACACCTCAAACAGGGAATTTAGAGCTTTCAGTTCTAGTGCCCTCATTTTGTATGTGCAAATCACCTTACCCACTTACCAGCACAGGAAACTGTTGTACCTTTCACTCCTCTTCTGTGGCACCTCGGACAAACTCATTCCTTAGTCACTCCCACCCCCTCCTGAAGGGCACTGCTGCCACCATTCCTACAGGGACTCATTTACTTCCTAATTCCAAGGAGAATAAAGAGAGATGCAAAGATAAACTCTCAGAGAAGAGGAATTCTTCTCTTAACACTGGATGGCAGCCCTTGCATTCAAGCTCAGGCAGGAGCACTCAGCAGCCTGGAGAGGCTCCCTGGCAGTACCCAGCGGGCCTGATCCTCAGCGTGCCAGCACAGCTCCTGTCACGTCAAGTGTTCTCCCACAGCTCCTGTCAGACACAGATCCAGCTCATTGTCCTGGACAGCAAATTTCATGAACTTCAGACGAGATGCATGTTGAAAGCCCTATTTCTGATACACCTTGAAAAGCTGAACTACTTTGGATTCACAGCTCATAGTTTAAAAAGGATCAGACAGTGAAAAGTGAGCCCAGTAAGAATTTGCCATTTCCTTTGAAATAACTGTGATGAAAAAGTTACATGCACAAATTCCACTGAATTTCTTTTCCTGCTTTTATCCCCAAGCTCAGGATTCAGCCATATAAGTAATTTTTATGCCTTACTTGCTGCCTTTTGATAATAGAAAAACCCAGTGTGAGTCTAAATCTACCACTACTCCTCCCTTTCTGTATTACCATTCTTTAAAAATTTACATATATCACAACCAGGCACTCACAGCCAGAATATAACTAGAATTACTTATTGGCCTCTAAATTTTTACATAAAAGCAGTTTCTTTTGTTATTCTAGACGTTTTACCATCAATTTTTCTGTCTATTTTAAATGTGATGGCAACAGTGTGGTCAATATATCACAGTAGTGAATTTACATAGCCAGGATACTGTCACAGTATTTTCTAACAGCACTGGGCTCATGATCATGTTGGACCCATTTGTGCTGGATGACAGACAAGCAGAAGATACTGTTTCTGGCCTGAGAAATAAGACAAGCAGACAAAGAATGAAATTAAATACCACCATTTTTGCACCAGTTTCATTTTTTCTGACATTGCTTTTGTTGGCGGTTTCCTTTCATTTTTTAAGCAAGGGGAGGGGAAAGACAGAAAAAAGAAATCAGAGTAGTTCATTCATATTCAATAAAGTCTTTCAAAAAGTCACTGTCTTAATATGAAATCATCTTTTCAGCAGGAAAAATTGTTGGCATTAAGTATAAATGTTTTCAGTTCCATTAAAAAAGGAGCTGCTAACATGTTTTCAGTATGTGAAAAGCTCTTTTCAACATAAAAGTGTTTCTTTAAATGAAAATGCTGCAGCTGTGCTCAAGCAATCTAGGAAGGAGAATTTCTGGAGTCACTGTCAAAAGAGATTAGCTTTACAGAATAAGCAAGTAGGTCACTGTTACAGAAAAAGCCGTCTCTTGGCGGTTACTTGTCTAGACAGTGAAAAACGCTCCTCATCTGCTAAACCTTAATTCAAGGAAAAAAAAAGGGAAAAAACCCACAACAACAACAAAATCAACATTACTACTGGCAGATTTTTGTCTTAAAGGCTATACAGCAGGCTTATGAGGCAGATTTCTAGCAGTTCAGCAATACTTCAGCTGAAACTCTATAATCAAGGGAAATGCCCTTTACACAAGGATTCTGTCAATACCACTCACTGGCTTCAAAAGAAGGTCAAAGAGATTTTCAAATACCAAACAAATGTACATTTGGAAAGCTCAAGAAGAATGGACAATCAGTTCTCTTTTTTTTTTTTCTATCTCTCTCATAGAGAAAAAAAAAGGAGATCTTTATACATGCACTCCTTTTAACTGTTTTCCACAGCAGGCAAGGTAACTGCATAACAGAATTCTGACAACAATAGGAAGGTCAGGAAATTTTGGCTTGATATTCACCAAATTTCAAGCAAAACTAGGAGGACAGGGAGAGTAGTAAACTTGCCCCCTTCAGGGAGCAAAGTGCCTCAAGCACACTTGCAGCAATCTTTCAAAGTAGGCTTAATAAGGTCTGACAATAGAAGCTAAAATTCCTGAGCAAGTGTCAGAAAAAGAAAGAAACAAGTGATGTAGGGGTGCTGGTCAACAGCAGAGTCTGAGAAGTCATTTTCCAACACAAATCTTTTGTTTCTACTCCCAGAGGTTAGCTGTCCTGCACCGTGTTTGTTTTAAAGCAGTTGAATTTGTTCAGTGTAATATGCAAACAAAACAGAAATCGTGGCTAATCCTGGCAGAACAAGATGGAAAACTTTGCTGACATTGAAAATGAGATTAGCAAAAAGCTAAAAGTATTTCTCTCCCCCACTGCCTCCTCCCCTCACCAAAAAAACCCCAGAATATATATGAAAACATCTTGCAAATGCTGGATGCTACACAGATGCTTAAGACATATTTTATCCAAAGCAACATGCATGAATACAGTATTTAAATCTTTTAATGCTATTGAGATAACTGCATTTTTGTTAACAAGTACACTTGGGAACTGTATTTGGAACTCTGAGCCCTGCCCTTGGGTCACAACAACCCCAAACAGTGCTACTGGCTGGGGGCAGAGTGGCTGGAAGGCTGCCCAGTGGAAAAGGACCTGGGGGTGCTGGTCAACAGCAGCTGAACATGAGCCAGCATGTCCAAGCAGGCCACTGACATCCTGGCCTGTGTCAGCAATGATGAGGGCAGCAGGAGCAGGGCAGGGATTGTCCCCCTGTGCTCAGCAGTGCTGAGGCCACACCTCGAGTGCTGTGTCCAGTACTGGGCTGCCACTGCAAGAAGGACATGGAGGTGCTGGAGTGCCCAGAGAAGGGCCATTGTGGTATTCACATTCTCTGGAAAATTCCCTTCTCCCAGGATTTGTTGCTGGGAAGCTGAGAAGCCTCCGAGAAAAGAAAAACAATTATTATCTCATTTGCTTCTCCTCTGTTTTGCTCCTTTGAAATGTGTTTGGAGATTGTTTCATTAAATTCTAGTGTAAATTGTTTTCACCCATTGGCCAATCAGGGCCAAGCTGTGTTGAGACTCTGAAAAGAGTCATGAGTTTTCATTATCATCTTTTTAACATTGAGTAAATATCCTTTCTGTATTCTTTAACATAGTATAGTTTAGTATTCTTTAATATAATAATATCAAATAATAAATAGTATTATATAGTACAATATAGTAATAAATTAGCCTTCTGAAAACATAGAGTCAAATTCATCATTCCTCCCTACAGCAGGAATCCCTGCAAATATAACAGGCCATGGAGCTGAGGAAGGGTCTGGAGCATGAATCTGATGAGGAGCAGCTGAGGTTGTTCAGCCTGGAGAAGAGAAGGCTCAGGGCAGACCTTATCACTCTCTACAACTCCCTGACAGGAGCTTGCAGCCAGGTGGGGGTCGGTCTCTTCTCCCAGGTAACAAGTGACACAACAAGAGGAAACAGCCTCAAACTGCACCAGGGGAGGTTAAGGTTGGACACCAGCAAGAATTTCTTCACTTGAAGCTTGGTTAAGTATTTGAACAGGCTTCCCAGGGAGGTGGTGGAGTCACCAACCCTGGAAATGTTCAGGAGACAAGTGGACATAGCACTTAGTGCCATGGTCTAGTTGGCACGGTGGTGTTCGGGCAAACGCTGGGCTTAATGATCTTGTCAAGGTTTTCACTGTAAAAATGGACAAAACTTCTTTTGTCTTAAATATCTGTTCTTGTGTGTCTCAATGTCTCTGCAAAGACTAATCTCAGAAAAAATTATCTGCTTCACTTTAAGTTTCTGTATCCAGATTATTTTCTTACACCTCCTTGACTAGCAGAAAGGCTGATAATTTGATGGTATAAATAAAACACCACATACTTTATTGTCCCACTCACAGAGAAGTTCACTTTTCAGCTTAACCAGAACATTTGGGCACTAAGTACTGGCAGACTTCACTTCCCTCTTCCTGTAGGTGCTCTCCTTAGATTTCAGGACAATCTTGCTGAGCTTTATAGCAAACACTACATCACTATCTCAAAACCCAAGCAAGAACCCAGGTTCAGGAAACATGAGAGGAGCTGCCCACTCTAGCACAGCCTCAACTTCAGTACCAACAGGAGAACCCTGTCCCTCACCACAACCACTTGTGCTCTTTAACAAGGTGTAGGCATTAAGGCTAACTATAAATTCAGTAGTTTTACCTAAACCTTTATTTTACTTCTTTCACTGTACACTTCAGTATTGTGTTGATTTAAAGATGTACAATTAAAATACACTCCTAGAAGATCTCTTTCCATTATGAATTGTTGATTTTATTTTATAATCATTTATGAAGCAAAGCTTCTTTATTTCTAAGGAGAAGAAAAAAATTCTGCTCGATTTTTTAGACTTAGAAATATTAGAAACATTACATCTCTGTCAGAAGCAAGTAAATATCAAGAGACAACTCCGGTATCTCATAGCATTAAACAAACATCCATCTCACCAAAGACTTCTTTTAACGGATGTGAGCCTGAGATAACAGCAGAGGAAGAGAGAAATATAAGCCCTTATCATCTGATTCTTTTATAATCTTGTTGAAGCATCTCAAAAAGGTTGGCTTAGACATAATTATTTTTCATTACTCAAAATCCTGCCAGGGATTCATCTATCTTATGTCTCTGGATGGCTCCCAGTATCCAATGAGTACCATGGAGACAGGAGATAGTCCAGTGCCCTTTGCCATTTAAGCCATGAGACATTAGTAATATTTTAGGTTTTATTTGTTGATATATTCTCCAGTTCAAATGGAGCATGGCAAGTTTGGGAGATTTGAACTCCCAAGATCAGAAGAACATAGAAAAAGAAAAAAGTTACAGTGAGCCACATGCACAAACCCCTTTTCCACAGGCTTGAAAGGACAGTCAGAAGTAGCTTCTCCATCCTCCCTGTCACCCAGTTTCTTTAGAGCATTTCACACCAGGTAACTCCCACTACTTCTGCTAACACACTCCTTCCCAGGCACACTCAATGCAATTGGTAACACTGAAGGTGTCACCAGAAAAAGGAAGCTTTATTTTGCCACTGCAAGTGAAAATGGCTGTGGGGTTAAAGAAATTATTTTGAACTAGTTACAGAACTACCAATACTTAGCACCTCAAAACCTCCATGAAGGCTGTTGGGATCCTACTGTGGGGAGGAGGAGGAAGAGAAAAATACTCTCTCACACCCCTCAGGCTCATCTGAGTCACAGAAGGGCTGCACAGACACAGAAACATCTGCATGTTCAAGTTCCCTTTTGCTTTTCACTCAGTTTTGCACGTGTGAACCTTCTTGCAGGTGGGTTATCACACAGCCAGTCTGATGAAGAAACCAATGAAACAGTAATGCAGAAACTCTCTGGGACAGGATCACATCTGTCAGGTCTCCATGTGCTACCTTCTCAGGAGCAGAGAACGCCCAACAGTTCACCAGCTGCCAGCCTGACCTACCTGAGCCACACCACACCTCAGCCAGGTGGCACTCGCTCTCCCCAGGCTCCTTGCACAGCTCCACCACATCCCTGCAGGTTGTCTCGGGGGTGACTGGCACCTCTGTGAAGTGCTGCTCGTTGTTACTGAGGTACACGGTCAGAAACATCTGCAGGAGACAAAGGCAACAGCACACGGTTACTTTCCAACACAAAGGCAGGCTGCACCTTGGAGTCACAGCCCGCTGTTAAATGCATTCTTTCCCACACAGATAACATCTTATCAACCACAGTGGGTACAATTTTCTAAACAACCCCGAATTTCTTTAAGGAGAGAGTGTCTTCTTCTGCAAGAGAGACACTGCAGAAGTAATCCCCTGCTCAACTAAATTACATTGCTGGAGGATTACTCAGTTTTAAACCTGGACCTGGTGCTCCTTCCTTCCCTCTTGAGGTGATGTGTCAGAACTCCTCCCACCTTACTACATGTGTATGTATCCTGCAATCATTTGAGACAGCAGGAGAAACAGTCAGCTAGAGTTCAGCAGGAGTAAAAAACAATGGTAATTACATCTGGTATAAAAAAACACCAGAGTTTACCACATAGGTAGCACCTATTCCTTCCACATAGGTAATGAAGTGGAAACACAATTTGCATTTCTGTAACATATTTCATAGAAAGGTTCCTAGAAACACAAGTCAACTTGCTGTGCTCTTAGTCTCAGCCTGAATACAAGGTCACCCCCCAAACCCCATTTCCAGGAAACCAAGGATATTTTACTTGGCTTCCTCTTCACAGCTGGAGAAGGCTCCTTGATCTTTGGTTTTTCTGTTTATACACACCACACAGATGTTCTTGCTCATGTCTTTCCTGACACAACTACTAAACAAGCACTGTAAAAAGTTAGTTGCCATATTTGATAGAAAATGTTGATGATTAGTGCCCTCTGAGCACCATCTAGCTACATGCTATTAATATTAAACTGCTATCAAAGTTTAGCTGCTAGCTAAAAATTAATGTCAATTCTCTTGAGACCAATTCTCAACTTCAGTCTCAACTGGCTGTTAGTCACACGGCCTCCAGCAAGGCAAAAATCAGTCAAATATCTCCAGAAAGCAATTGCTCCTCTAAGCATTTCAAGCAACAGCAACCTATACAATTCAGGATTTTTCATACAGATGGAAAAGGTGCTTTCTCAAGAAAAGACACAAATCCTTGCCTGTCCTCATTTCTAAAGGAATTTTTAAAGGTGAAGGGGGTATACACCCTTAGGAGCAACAGTTCAAAAGGTCAAAGAGGAAGAAAAGGAGGCCAAATCAAACAAGGGGAGAGAGGTATAAAAACCCTTCTAAATGAATTTAAATAATCATTTTCTAAAAGTAACAAAACCATTACCATATGCACTATTTTTGTGATTTTGTGTAAATACTATGGAATTAGAGCTTTTATGCCTTTGCAAAGAGAAATTTAGCCCCATCTGTTTCACAGCTTTAGGAATCTGCTGTTGGGGATTCTCAGGGAATATAACCATGCACATGCACATTCCTGATGCCTCCAAAGCCTTTCCAGGGCTCTTTTGAGTGCCAAGATCCCCTTCAACCATACATGAGAGATTGCCTTTACTCTTTTAAAAGCTTTGACAAAAACACTCCAGACTCTGCACATCTTGTTACAGAGACTGCAAGTATGTGGCCCACTCCTGGCAGTATAAACACTTGCAAACAGCGTTTTTTGGGCCCTGGCACTACACCAAGAACACAGAATTTCTGACCACTGGTTTTGCCCAGCTCCCCAAGACAAGGGTTTCTGATAAATTCCTGAATACCTTCTACAAATATTCACAGAGAGGAAAAAGCCTGCTGAAAGCGAGCTCAAAACTGCCTGGTAGCTACATTCCCCCACCCATTTCCTTGTCACTTCATGGGAGGGAAAAAAAACCCCCAAGAAATCAACAAGAAAACCAAACAAAAAAGCCAAACTTGGAGCTTGTAAGGAGGGAAACTAGGAGAGAGAATGTGGAGGTAGATAAGATCAGTTTACCACACATTTTTCGTGTAGTGAAGATGAGCACAATGGGTTCTGCTGTCAACAGCACAAGGAGGTAGTGACCTAAATTAAGGGACAAAGCTTTCCAAGCAGGAACTCTGACACTTGGCTTTATATCTTTTGTCACAGAACATGCTACCTTTCAGATGCAGCATCTCTGACTCCCCTAGAGGAGCCTGACAGTGAAGGATGTCAGGTGCAGCCAGGTAAGAATCTCTTAACCACAGTTACTGGGGCAGAAAAGTATAAAATAAAAAAGAAGTTCCCAAATAGATTTACAGCAGGGTTATGTAGGAGTGTAAAACATATCCACCCTTCACATTTAATGCTGTACAACCTTGTATTCAGAACAGGAATGCCATTCAGAAATGGCACAGGCTGTGTGTCTGCAGTAACATTTGTTAATTTAAAAGATGAGCTCACAGATGGGAATTAAGAGAAAATTATACAAACCATGGCATTATACACAAAGCAGACCTAATTTGACCCTAGCTGGGCTGTTCACTCTTCAGTGTGCCTGTCTATATCCAGTTGTTAATCCTTAGGATTTAGCAATGCAGACAACTACACAGGAAGGATCACGAGTTGCCATTTCCATCCACAATGCTCAGGATAATTACTAATACATTAAGCCAAGAGCACTCAAACCTGCTGTGTGGGGGCCATTGCTGGGACTCAGGAGTGTCTGCATTACCTCTACCCCACATACTCTAGGAAATAAAGAAAGAAAAAGCAACTAAACTGCAAATTCCCTCAAAAACATACCTTCAAGTCCTTAGAGTCTAAAGCAACTAAAATGTTATGATACTGGTGTTATCTCATCCTGTTTCCCTTCAGCTCCAGGGGCAATGCTGAGACGATCAAGTTCTGTCAGTAGCTGTGCTACTCTCACACCAAATGGTGTCACACTTGTCACCACCACTGCCTGCTCACCTGCAAGGCCTCCTGGGGTACCCTGCTGCCCACCTGGACACACTGGAGCCTAGGGCAAGCTGACCAGAGAGTATCCATCACAGAGATGCCTCTTCCCAGAGAGGAGTGGGAAAGGTGAAGAAGCCGATGTGAACCAAACGCCTGCTGCGGCTTCTCGGTGCTGCTCATCACCCTTGGTGGCTGCTGTGGCTGGCACCACCTCCACCTGGGATCCCCAGGACTCACTGGTGCTTTCCTTGGGAAT
The DNA here is from genome assembly GCA_013400635.1 of Hypocryptadius cinnamomeus. NCBI lineage: Eukaryota > Metazoa > Chordata > Aves > Passeriformes > Zosteropidae > Hypocryptadius > Hypocryptadius cinnamomeus. The sequence continues at coordinate 94,150 of VYZP01025162.1, forward strand.
GGTTCAACTGTGACATGCATTAACCACCCCACCAGTTAGTTTGTATCACTGTTTTACTGCTGTGTGGCAACAAGAAACAAAGCAAATGAGTACTCTCAGGACACTTTGTTCATAACCTGGAGTCCTTACATCCACCTAGAGCACAAAACAGTTTCTCGCTCCTCCCTGAAACGGAAGATGTTAACACAGTTTTATACAAACATCCAGCAATTTCGGAGGGAAAAAAAACCCAACGTGCAAAAAAATTCAGTTTCAAACTAGGCATAAAGGAAGCACTTGATTAAAAAAAAACAAAAGAAATAAATTTCAATCAGACCTTGTATTTTTTTTAAAGATAACATGAAAGCAATTACTGAAACATCTGACAATTCCATATGGCCTTGGATGAGGGTTTTTTCCTCTAGACTTACAAAAAATTGAGTTTTATGAATGCCCAGCACACAGACCAAGCATTTTTTGAACAGGACTCAGATACCTGAATTAAGGTCTAAACTAAAAGATTGCCCTCCCTTTTCCCAGCCCAAATCCATGCTCACTATAGGTACTGAAAAGCTTTAAAATATAAAAGCACTGCAGTACTTTGGCATACTTTGGGAGGAACCAGGGGTGTTGTGTATCTACTGAAGCAGTTCCTTTTAAAAATCACATCACAGATTCCAGCTGACTCTGCTCCAGCTTAGAAAATAGAAGTTTGCAGTTATGGAGCCACCAAATGAGGCACTTCGATCGGCTGCGCCAAGGACATCAGAGGGAAGCCCAAGGTCACACGAGCTAAAGCAAGGGAGAGTTTTTGCAAGGAATGACTGCAGTGTTTGACTTACAAACAACTGGATGGAAAAGCACAGTACTGAACATAAAGGACCACGTGTCTCAAAAAAGCCTGCCACTTAAGTCACAAATATAAAAAAAATTCACATTGGTGTGAAGTACAACTTTGAGTACCCCCAGCACAAAATATATTATTTTGCTTCAACTCATATCATTTATGAATGAACTCCAACTACAGCCACAAAGTCAGGATTGTAACACACCCAGGAACAGGAAAGGAGCTTAGTAAGAAAAGCAACCAAACAGAAGGACAGAAGAGGCAATCAATTAAAGCAAATCATGGGCCATTTTATAATCCTCCATCTCTCTTCTGCACATCAAACAGCCTTACCTTTGCCTGCAAATCTGACCCATTCACTGCTGAGCTCATCAACAGGATCATTTCACACATTACACCAATATTAAATACAAAAGGTCTCAACATCTGCAAATACATTTTCAACTGAAAGTATAATATTTAAAAATGGCTAGCACTGTTAAAGTACTAGGCTATGACCACACTCTAGTTTGGCTCCTGCTTTGTTGCCACACAAAACAAAACCAAAAATTTTTTTAAAAATCCAAACCCAGAAGAAACCACTTTCAAAAACTAACCTGAGCAAACACGTCTTATAATTCCCATCCATCCAACAAGATATCATTTCACATCAAAGGCCTTGAATCACTCTTCTCTTTAGATCAGAAGGCCTCAATTATTGATTAAAGTGGGGGGAATAGAAATGCAATTTACTTTTCAGCTTTGATGGTGTTTCAGCAAGGATCAGACTTCTCTTATTCCTTAGTTATTATAAAGCTGATGTTACTCATCTTTGGAATTAAAAGGGTGCTAAATTGGATACTTTCTAATTCATACACTAATAGCATTCAAGTATTCAGGTTTCAAATATTCAGAAGAACACTCTTATATGGGGAATGATGTAAATTAAAATACAGTTGATTAATTCCTGAAACTACCTCAGTTAAAAGGGACACATTTCCCCCTTCCCCACATTTCTAGGGAAAGATCTAACTCCGATCATCAAATGTCAGCAACGGGCAACAATCAGCAAAACTCAGTCCTTTATAAAATATAATCAAGAAGAGAATATATTAAAAAAATAACAACTTAACCCTGTTTTTCACTATTGTCTGGATTCCTAACTTTATGGAGGCTTCCTGCACAGCATGCACTGTACAACACAAACCATGGCATCTATTCACACAGTATTCTTCAGCTTCAAAGCACTTTATGACCAGGAAGTCATGACACAAGCAAGCAGTTTCCTACTTTACAGGCAGGGAAACTGAGGCACACAAGGAGGCAAAAGCAGAGCCAATCCCATTATTTGATAGCCAAACAAGCATACTGCCTCTGGAAAATTTGATTCATTTTGTTACCTTGCATCAGAGCTAGTAACATCATTCTGTACCACATTCTTTATTAGCTACATTTCAGACTGAAACCTAATCCCTTCAAGCACTCATTACCTGTGTTGAAGGTTTTTATATTTCCATAACACAGCTAAGTAATGGTTTTAGCTTGCATAATAAAGAGAGCTGAGAAAATTTGTTAAGGAGGCATTTAAAGTCGTTCTTTTAGGTCTTTTCAAAACTAAGCAGATTCTATGAATTTACATCCTGAACTAAAATGTCATTTTAGAAGCTAGTTTTAGCTAACTGAAAAACTAGCAACATAAAAATTTTAGAATTAATAGATTAACTATCACATTTCAAGTACAGGTGAGAGAAATAATTGCGTTTACCCACAGCTTAAACTACTACTAAGTCTTCCCTGATAAATACAAAACCCCTCCACACAAAGAGTTTTAAATTTAAGTCTTGCATCTTACCTAGTGGGAGCAAAGATGCTGCACCTTCCCAGATGGCTACAAAGAAATCAGTGGCTAAAACAGCTATTTTTGCTGACTTGATGCAACTTTCTAAACAACAGAAGACAGCCTGCACAACAGCACATTTTCCTGTTCTGAGAAGCAGCAGTCAGAGCTGGTGCACAGTTACAGCTCTCCATTCAGTGCAAAGTATACCACAACAACAGAGTAATTCAGTGATTCTTCTGCATGAAGTTCCTCAGACCCTGAAAACCGTCCTTCAATAGGCAACATCCTCCCTTATTGTGCCTAAAGATTAAGGTAAGCAAAAGATTAAGGTAAGCAAAGATAATAATAGACTTACTAGAACACAGGCACACGGGGTGACTGCTATCCCTGATCCTTTCCATATTCAGCTGCTCAATAAGGGCTCAACAGAAATGCAGAGTGAAGTTTAGTACTTGCCTCCAGCCACACCCAAACGCACGGAGTTCAGCTCTTGCCATCTCGCCCTCCTACTCCGTTTATTTTGCACTGGCTTTGGGCCATAAATAAGGGAAAGGAAGTTATGATGCAAGGTAGGTGGAGTACAGTAGGAAGCACCATGGGATTGTTCAGATTATTCCCAGTCTATATAAAGCACAGCCCTTTTCCCTTTCCATTGTATCGCAGCAGAAAACAACACTGAGCCTTTACTATCAATGGCATGGTAGTTTTTACTTTAAACAATAAGTTTGTTATGCATTTGTATTTTATCTTTAGCAAAAATGTCAATTTTTTCCAGGACTTAAAATACAACGTACATTTATGTGCACTTTGAGGAAGGGATGGGGAAAATGAGCTGAAAGCAGCAAAGAGAAAGCTCTCCTTTTCCTTTTTTTTCTCCTCCCTCTTATCCTTACTGTGGAGAGAACAGAATGAAAGCCATCTGCTTATGGTATCTGCTGGTTCAACTGGGCAAAGGCTATAGCACAAATGCCACATTACATCTTACTATCAGGCATCTGAATCATCATGATGGGAATCTGAAGAGCTGCAAAGGAAACAGCCCAAGTTCTGGCCAAGTATTGTTACTGTCTGAAATTAATGGATGGTTGTTTGCTCTCATTCTACTTCATGGACTGCAACCTCAACAACAGAACTCAGCACTGCAGTTCAGACTTACTAATGAGGAATATGCAATAACAATTTTCCTGCCAAATCTTGTAGAAAATCATTATCTTAGATTAGCAATTTTGATTTTGTGAAGTCTATCAGGACTGGTAAACACTGGACTGCTGACCTACATCCCCCCTTCTTTCAGCTGAGCATTATGCACCCAGTCTTTCAGAGAGCTTTCCAAACAAAGACTTTTACTTTGAACCCAAGTTACATTTTCCAACTTGACATTTTTCTTCAGGCATTTTCATACACAAGAAAGCAAAAGTCCTCCCACAAGCCAGACACCAGAAAGGTCTATGCAAATAAAGTTCACTATTTTGGATGAACACTCAGCACAGGAGCAACCTAACTCCCCATTCCTTGGCTGAGATACCACATATCACACAAGGCAAGAAAATCTCAAACAAGGTGGCTTTTAAAGCCACCCATACTTTTACACTGCAAGTATCTACTGCAACATCAGCATTTAGTAGGAAAAAAAAAATCTAAATGTTTGTAGTGGGTTGACCCTGGCTGGATGCCAGGCTCCCACCAAAGCCCCTGTATCACTCCCCTCTGCAAATGAATGAGGGAGACAAAATATAATGAAGGATTCATACGCTGAGGTAAGAAGCTGGAGATCACTCCCCAAATAAAGTCACAGGCAAAACAGATTCAAATTAGAGATATTAATTGGGTTTATGATTAAAAAACTCAGAATAGGAAAATAAGAAGTACAGTAAGACCTTTCCCCCACTTTTCCAGCTCTAGCTTTCCCCCCCAGCAGTGAAGGGAGATGGGAATAGGGATTGTGGTCAGCTCATCACATGTTGTTCCTGCTGCTGCTCAGGGCAAGGAGTCCTTCCCCTGCCACAGTGAGGGGTCCCTCCCATGGGATTAAGATCTCCATGAACTTCTCCAGTGTGAGTCCACCCCAGGGTAAGAGTTCTCCACAAACTGCTACAAGGTAGGTAGGTCACCCTTCCAGAGCTCAGTGCTTCAGAGGCACAGCCTGCTCCAGTGTGAGTCTCCACAGGGTCACAGGTCCTACCAGGAAAGCTGCTCCAGCATGGGCATGAAGGTCTCCTCCAGGAGCCTCTTCCACCATGGGCCTCCCACAGGTTCAGAGCCCATTCACAGCCTCTTCTGAGGCATCCCCCTGCTCCAGTGGGGGTCTCCTCCATGGGCTGCAGGTGGATCTCTGCATCCCTGTGGACCTCCAAGAGCTGCAGGGGCACAGCTCCCTCACCACAATCTTCACCACAGGCTGCCAGGGAATCTCACTTCCAATGCCTGGAGCACCTCCTCCTCCTCCTGCACTGACCTTTGTGTCTGCAGAGTTGTTCCTCTCACACATTCTCACTCTGCTCTTCTCCAGCCATAATTACATCTGCACAATATCTTTTTTTTCCTTCTTCCTATATATGTTATCCCAGAGGTGCTGCCACCACTTCTGACTGGTCCAGCCTTGGCCAGCAGCGGGTCCACCTTGGAGCTGGCTGGAATTGCCTCTGCTGGACATGGAGGAAGCTTCTGGAAGTTTCTCACAGAAGCCACCCGTGTAGCCCCCCCACACCAAAACCTGGCTATGCAAACCCAATACAAGGATAAAAACCAAACAAATTGGCCTGTAAGATATATAAAATACATTGGTTTCAGTAACACATGTAGGAAACTACAGCCTTTTACTGAGCACCCATATTTGCCAACACCAATCATCTATAGCTCATTCTGCTCAGACCTGAATCCACTTCAATTTGCACCAATGTAGTTACACAATTGCAGAAATCCAGAGTAAACAAACCCTGCAGATATTCTTCATATTATACACACAGCAGCATGTTCACAGATCCCTGTCACTGCCATCTGTGTAGCTCTTCTCCTTCAACATATTCCTTTCCACCCCAAAATACTCTTTCCCTTTCTCCCCAAATCCTTCCTCGTGGCTCCTTGCAGACATCACTTTTGCACTGTTGGACACTTTACCATCAACTCCTGCAAGCTGACTATCAGAAAAGCAAGCCCACACATGGTGTTTGGGCTTGTACTCTTGGTGTCCTACTAGCAGCTTGCTCCTCCTCCTCCTGGAGCCCGCAAAGGAGAATTGGATCTTTGGAGGTTTGCCCCTTCAGGCAGACTATGCCCCATCTTCTGCATTCAGCACCAAGTTACAAACACTTCATACACAAGCAGGATGAAATCAATGTTATTTTCAGGCAGATAAAAAAATTATACCATGCAATTCTTTCAATAAATGCGTACTACAGAAAAGGGGAACAGTCCAACTAATACAACATAATCCCAGGGGGGCTCCAGTTGCTCCTCCTCCCATTCTTCAGTATCAAAACACAGGCTGTTGCCAATGATCCTAAAGCCAAGGCAACATCCAAGCATAATGAGTGGGGTTATGAACTCAAGCTTAAGCCTGAATCATCTCAATTTTCTGTACTTACGTCAAACTCAGAGGAAGTCTTTGTACAAAAGAAAAAAAGGTAGTAATAACTTCATAAAGAAAGTAGGCTGCTCTTGCTGTAATAGAGCTTCCCCACATTGGGAATAAGTGTTATGGTTCCTTCAGCCTCCTACATGGCCAGAGGCCAAAAAAGGGCCACAGTAAGTGCTCCCTGTGGGGACTTGGGAGAATTACACATCTCAAGACAGTCCTTTGAAATGCAGGTACTTTCTCACAATGAAAAGAAAGCCCAATGTTTTTCCTGGCAATACAAAAAAGATTTTGTACAAGACAAGACTCTTCCTGGAGAAAAGCAAAAATAGATGTGCATCAGGGATAAAAGCATATTTAACACCACCTACACCTAAACAACACAGGCTACCACAGGATCTGGCACCTTTACCACCCACACCACACCTCCCACTGCCTAAGACACCAACTCTTCCTGGGTTTAAAAACTCTCCTTTTCTGCTTTTCCAGCCAACTCATAATAATCTCACCAATAAAAAGACAATCAACATTCACATCAGGAATCAACTCCACCTCAGCCCACCAGAACACACCAGGCAAAGTCACATTTATCATACAGCAAGTGCCTACCCATCAAGCACATTTATTACTTAAATTCTATTTACCGATACCAGGGGGCTGTGCTGGTGGGAACACCCATGGGGGAGGGCAGGGTATGGAAGCAGAAGAGAGGAATTTCTTTTTTGTGAGTCAATGTATCTAAAACGGTATCAAAAAAAAAAAA
>VYZP01025162.1:101158-115269 GCA_013400635.1 Hypocryptadius cinnamomeus
AAAAAAAAAAAAAGAAGCATAGAACACTCATTTACTCCAAACCCAGCAACTTCACAGAGTTCTGTGCCAAACACTTTTGAAAACACATCGTATTAGTCACTCCTCCAGGAAAACAGCTGTTAAAACGTGTGTCCTACCTCCATAAAACACTCCAAACCAAAACACTCATGACACACACAGGTAGGTCAGAGGACACACCATTTCTGGCATCCAAAACAATGACATGTTTAACCACACAGATTAATTCCAGTGCAGGAAAAGTCACAGGACACACTGGGCTGTTCTGTGATGCAAGCTGGCCAGTCTGGTACCCTAAAACACATTACTACAATGGCAAATTCAGAGGCATTTTAGCACATCACAGGCTGGGTTGACATCTCCTTTATGCTCCAATTCCAGAATGTGCTCTTCAGCCATCTACCTGCAGAACAAGCAAAAAACAAACCAAACCAACCAAATTAGGAATTTCAGACCACACAGCACAATAGTGTGCCTATTTATCACTTTCAAAATCTGCTCTGTCTTCCTACATATTTGCTGTTACAATGTAGAGGCTTCCTTGTTACATCTTCTAAATATCACCAGAGTAAATGATATGTTTTTGTTAGTCCAACTTAATCCTTGCAGTGAGCGACAATACACAAATATGGTGGAGAAATTCCCCTGTATTACCAACTCTCAAGGGAGGGTAGGAAGAGGGTAAGGTATCATCTGACTCCTCCTAAATGGAGAGCTGAGGCACACCATGATCCTCCCAAATCCACCTGTTATTTCTGATTGCATAGCCCCACAACAAATCACTTCCAACATGGACATTTTTAGCTCCTTTTTGCTTTTAGTTGCTACAAACCATCACTCAAGTCCTTACTAAATTCAAGGGGAAGCTACAAAAGACACATGGCTTTGGGTGTGGATGGAAACCAAAGGAACAAGGCCATCCATTTGAGCAGCATCCTACTATTAAATTCATTAGGTGTAACGCCACACCACACCTTTGCAGAAGGGCAGCCCTTCCCAACTCACCATCAGCTCTGGGTGGGTACACGCTCCTGCTGCATGGGAATGACCTTCACTTGTCACATCCAGGTGACTGCCAGGACACACAGCACTGCAGACAGACAACTAACACAGCCACCAGCCATGCCAAAGATGGCCAGCACGAAATGCCTGTGCTTGGTGGTCACACCTATTTGACAACAGCTGATATTATTATTATTCAAAGCCACAAAGGAGGGGTTTTTTCCTACTTCTTCTGGACTGCAACACACAGGAAGTCATGAGTAACTAAAGCAGCACCCATTCAGTTGGCACAGGGGACACACTGAGCATTTGCAACAAAACAGATGGATCTTTGTTGTTATTTTGCAGGTTAAAAGGGATCAGTGGGGCTAGTCCAAGACGAGAAATGATGAATGGCCAGACGGTCTCAGCCAACCACTTTACAGTAACAGGATATGTAAAACTACAGCAGAACTGGGAAGGAGAAATCTTGTCCCCTTCAGTCAGCCCACAAGCCCAAGCAACCTGTTTGATCCAACCCTTTGCTCCTGTGATGTGGAGCTCTCCACACTTTAACTTGTATCCCAAACACTCAGGCGCTCTACCAGACGCTGCAGAAGGGTGGCAGATTGTAGAGCTGATCACTGTCTGACAGGTTTTATTTAAGTGCTGCTCACTCCCCACAGCTCTTTCCAGGCAATGCAGGCTCTGTGCAGACACACCAGCCGAGAAGTGAAGGGAGAACAGTTCAGCAGGGCAAGGCAGCAGAGCTTGCTGGGTGGCTTTTGAGGTTGTCACTAAAGTCATGACAGTGAACAAGACAATGTTGTACAGAATGGTGGTTGCTTAGGTGATGTCACACCTATTTTAAATTAATTAAACAGAGCAGAGTTCAAACAAATAACATTCATATTATGCCAGGCTCCTCTTGCTTTAAGAGCTTCAGAAGTTGTTCCTTTCAGCCTGGTACTATTTGGCTGCTCACTCAGCTTCCCTGAAGGTAGAAAACCTTTTATTAGCCAACACTGCTAAATACTATTTGCAAGAGAAGTACCCTAAATAACAATGTTTTTCATGCAACACTGGTAAATCACTCTGAGAAGGACCTTGTGGGCAAGACCTAGGGACAGCACAGAGGCACAAGAGTGCAGAGGCAAGAAGCACAGAGTGCTGTGTCCATGGCATATATAAAATACTTGGTTTTGGTAACACATGTAGGAAACCACAGCCTTTTACTGACCTTTCCTTGCAGCAGAATGTGTTCTCAAAAGGCTGGAAGATGCAGCATGGAGAGGCTACAGGGCAGCATGACAGGACAGCAACGCTCTTCAGGAACACAGCCTGGACATGAGCCATGGCAGAGTCCCTCTGCCACCCTGGTATTTCACAGGACAGCTCCCTGCCATTTTCCTGGGAGGTCTGGTTCATCTTGCCTGGTCCCTTGCACTCTGCCTTTCATGACTCAGTGACACCTCCCTCACTCTGTTACAGCCAGAAATCAGTCATTCCCTGCTATGGAATGAGCTTCTCCTGAACGCTTGATTATGTTGAGAGACACAGCTGCACTAGAGCTGAGGCCAGAGAAGCTCTAACGAATTCTAGGAATGCCATCCTTTAGAGGGACTTTCCTGGCTTAGGATATCCAAAGATGGCAGGAAAGGGTTTCACTTGCCTGGAGAAGTCAGGCAGGAGCTAACAATCACTGCTCTGTGTGATTCAGACACCGACCTAGGTAACATTCTGCATCCAGGACAGCAAATACTTACTGAGAGAGGAGAGTGAAAAAAGGTCTGTGCACGCTCCCAAAAAAAAAAAAGAGAAAGTGCACTAGACAAGCCACCACCCTCAGGCAGCAGGGAAATTAGCAAGTTATAACTGTGCACAGGTATGACAGAAACAGCTGAGTAAGAGACCCAGCTACAGGGAGTAAAAGCCCTTCTCTAAATTCATATTATTTGCTATCCCAGCCAAGTTGCACAACTTCAGCTTTGTTCAGCAAAACTATGGAATAGGAGGGTGAGATTCCTGTGTCTTGCTGAAGAGGCTTGTGGCTACTGAAATTCAGGAAAAGGACAATCACCTTGTAGAAGGTCAAGCCCCCACACTTTGAGAATGCAAGAAGGATAAACTACAGCAGTGCTTATGTGGAGCCTTCCAGCTCCTTGTTCACACACTCAGGCTGCTACTACACTGGAGCTACTGTGGTTTGGTGCAGAACAGAGCTCAAACACACTAAAAAAAAGGATTTTACTCTTTTAAATAACAGAAGGGAAATTAAATAAGAAAAATACACAGTTCCAGAGACTCTCCTTTAGCTTTCAATTGAAACAAACAATGGGATTTAACACCCTGATGAAATAGAGGAAAACCAGTAATCTAAACTTAGATCTAAATTGCTCCTTAAGTAGTTAAGTTTCACAAAACACAAGTATCAAATGACAAGGAAAATCTCCCAACTTATTCAACAAAAAACAAATGAACCCCACATACTGCTTCTTATCCAAGATACATCTTAAACACTGAAATAAGAATATTTATTTTATATATTTTAAAGGAATTATGAAGAAGCATCTCTTTCAGGGCCCATTCTCAAGCATGGAACACAATGAATTACCACCAGAGTTCTCTCCCAATTGGTGATTAACCCTACAAATCATTTAAAGGCTGATGTTGGCTATGACAGACCTGTATTCCAGCTGCACCACAATGTACCAGTTGGTTTGACTCTACAGGTCCTCCACATCCCAGGCTGAGCTCACTGCATGACCTCTAACAGATGGCTTGACCTCCCTGCAGCTTCTGCTCACTTTATTCAAAGTTATGATCCATAGCAGTTTGCATTTTACAGATCAAATTTTTGATACAGAATAACTCAATGATGTCAGAACCGTTAAAAGTCATCTTCTTGTCAATTCTGTGGGAACATGCCCATGTTTTTACATGAGTTTGGGTATTATAACCAGGTACACTGCAGATAAAGGCTTTTAAGAATCAATTTTATTATCAAGAGAACCACACAGAATAAGTGATAACTGCAGTAGAAGCTTGAATTTAAAATGTCTATGCTTTACTTTGCAGAAGCATGAAATAAACACATGAATAGGGTTTTAAAAAACCACAAAACCCTAGACAAATGCACAAAGCTTTCCCCTAATCTTCCTTTTTAAAATAAACACCAGTAAAAGGTAGGGCACTGCACACAGCCATCTATCAAAGGTTCATATCAGATTAAGACCAGGAAGCATCACAGCAGTACAGAATAAATTTGTACAGAAACTACATTACCAGCTCAGTAAAAAAATTCTTGGTATTAACACCACAGAAACAAAAACCAAAGGGTTCATCTTTAAGACACCAGTGGGTTCAACATCCACATAATACCATTCCTCTGGTGAAATACCCAATGAGTACAAGTGCATGACTAACCCTAAACAGCAGCAGCAAGATCTTTAATATTAATGATTAACTAAATGCAAACAGCAAAAGCAGAAGACAACTCTGTGCCCTTTAACACATCAGAGTCAGAGTTGCTGTTCTGTCCCCAGTTCATTGTTCCCTCTCCATGAACATTTATCCCAAACTGCAGCAAGTTATCTAACACTGTTTTAAACAACATTTCAGATCTTTCATGCTCCACAGAAAAGTCTGAAACCTCTAAACCAGTTAAGCAGTAGTGACTAAGATAATTAAGTACATTTCACATGATGTCCAGGATTTCTGGTGACCTTTACTCACAGTATCATCCCACTGTTTGGGAACTGAAGATCAAAAAGACTTTGCCTGACTCACAAGTGACTAAGCTGACAGAAACCAGGCCTCAAGATAATAAAACTGAGAGCAAAGAGAAGTTTTATCTGCTCGTCACTTCCTGACTAGGAGCATCCTCCAGTTTCCAGAGCACTGAGTACTTTTTACATTTCACAAGATGGTGAAAGCCCAGACATTGAAAGGATCTTGGCTGTTCCTTTGTTGTCAGTGGGCACATGCACAGGAAGCAAGAAGTCCTCCTTCAGTTGTGCCACCAAGCCATAGGAGGCAGCTCGAGCCAGTCTGGTCAGGGTTACCCGACTCCTTCTCCAGGGAGGCTGTGTGGCAGCAAGGCACGACTGTGCAGGTAATTAAACAAACTCCATAACACACACAGTGGGAGAGAAAGCAGTCCCCAGGGCAGGCTGCTGACAAGGACAGAGGCCAGGCAAACTGAGCACTTTCAAGACTGTTTCTCCATCAATAATTTGAAAGGAATGCTAGGCACACTGCCATCCCACTAGTTTATTCTGTGGAAATAACCTTTATACCTGCCTCTTTTAAAGTCCAACTGACTTGCATGTAAATTAATCCCACAAAGCAGATCTGCTCACCAAAAAAGCAGAGATCCCATCTGACAACACCAGGAAGTAGAAGACAAAACAAAATTTATCCATCCATCCCAAACTTTATGACAGCATATTAGCCCTCAAAAGCGTAAATGCAAGAGCCCCACGAGGCACTCAGCCCCTGAACTGTTCAACAGATCAGAAGAGGCATAATTAACTATTCCCATGGTCTCCACAGCTTGATCTGGTATGAATTTGTAATATTGCCCTTCCCCCATGTCTGATAATAGCCACACAAAGAAACAAAGATATTAACATACTGCTGCGTAATATAACACAAATTGCAGGTAGAGTGCTATCGTATTAAAAAACACACAGGATAAAGTAAATGCACTTAAAACTACTCCTGGAACAATTATTCACTGAAGAGATAAAAATAAGAAAAAGCAAAAAAGATCTTGTTGTAACAGCATGAAGCAAAGGGAGGGGAAAAAGAAAAAGAGCACTCTGGGAACCTCAAAGCAGTGTTTTCTATTTTGCATAACAACAGGTCAGAGTCTGTAAGAGAAGTGCAAGAGGTTTGAGAAGTTTAGAGCTAAGACAGCACAGCAAAACAATCACCTAAGCTTTATTTAGCATTCTAGACAGAATACTTAAACACTGAGTACCACATTAAAGTGTTTGAATATAGTATTAAAACTTTTAAATTATTAACATTAAGTGGATATTCGGTTAAAAGAACACTTAATAAACTAAATCCTCCAATTAGATGAAGATATGCAGCATACTCTTTGAAGAGCTGAGTCTGAAACCCTATTCCTGCACTGAAATCCATGAAAGGGGCCAAGGAAAACAGTGTTAATGACTGATAAACCTGATCAGAGATAAATAATTAAAAGACCACAGGAACAGCACTGAGATCCTACAGATCACTTATTCCTCTCATAAACTCTGCTGGGGGTCAGTTTGTTTATAAACTTAGAGCTGCTTATCTTACAAAGCACAAGAGATTCACTTCTGCTAAAAGTTCTTTAGTTAAACTACCAGAGAAGTGCTTCCTAAAAAAATTCCCAGAGACAGACTACCTCAGTAACTCAGAATCCATACAGCACCTCAAATTAACTGCAAAGCAGCTTTAACTGCAGGGTTTTTTTAAAGGTGAAACATAGAGATATCCACAAACTAGAGAGCATCCTGCAATGGAAATATGTACTTGAAGTGCTCACTGGATGTGGCAACTCCAAGAAGATCCCTTGGGACAAGATGTTAGACTTTAGAAGGAAAGCACTACTCCTTGTGGTATCAAAGCTGCAGCATTACACAACTTGATTAGAAAAGAACACATGCTTATCAAGAACTTGGGTGTCAGACATTTCCGTTGTTTCTGATGATAGAAGGCAAAACTTAATAAGGAATTAAAGTGCTCTCCAGTTAGCCAAGTTAGTCCCTAACAATACATCTGTAGGTCTGGATCCATCCCAATTTCAAGAGGCCCCCAGGAACCAATGCATATAACTCAAATTAAAAAATTAAGCATTATCTGGATCATGGGGGGTTGATCTAAAAAGTTCTCTGGGTATTAAAGGGTAGCTCAATCTACCACATCCCACACTCTGACAGAAAAAAAACCAAAAAAACAAAACCCCAAACATTTATCCAGCATGCATAATGACCCAAATTATTTTTCAATACATACTCCTTTTAGGGTAATAATGTAAAATAAAAGGAGAGATACCAATTATGCTGTGGAAAAATATGCTATTTTAGAAAGTGTTTCCAGCTCCTTTTCACTGCTTAACAGTACCAGTCACACTCCCACAAGCCTTCACAGATGAAAGGTGAGACAACCTCACACAGCTTGGCAGCATTAACCCTGTTATTACCTTCATCAGTACAGCTACACACAAATTACTTCTTAGCACATCCTCGTGCAGACTTTCAATCCCATTGCCCTGACACATGGTTACAGCAGCAGTTTAGCTCCTATCTGTCATTACCACAAGGAAAACATTCCCATTTCAGGGTAGTCTCTCAAGAGCATGAGTAGTTATGCTGCTACAGCAATTTCCCAGCTTTTCCCTGGCAGCTGCTCAGAGGTGAATTCCTGGCTGGGCTCACGTTGCCTGTATTTCCTACTTGGGGAACAAACTGTGTTGTTTAATCCTTTGCCCACGCTCTCTTCTGGAGCACAGGAGATGGACCTGGAGCTGAGAGCTGAAAATCACATACATATGATTTTATCTGTAGGGTGGGGAAAAGAAGGAGACAGCTTAAACTTTAAGAAACAAAACATTTTGTAGATGGTTTAGGGCCAGCCTACTACTTCTCATTCAAACAATGAAGAAAAAGATACTCAAGTTATGAACACTGCACTACTGAACAAATAAAAGAGTCCTCATGTCCTGTTCCCTCCCTTCTTCAAACCTTCCTTCTCTGCCCATCTCAAACGTCTAATTTTTTTGTGAAAAGAGAAATGAGATTTTTTTAATTATTATTAACTAAAAGACAATGAGGAAGTCTGGAGAAAAGCTTTTTAAGCTGAATTAAAAGTTCTAATACTCAAAATACTTACATTTTTATTCCTTAAGCCACTTTCAACCCTCACAATCCTTTCATTATTCACAGTAAACACAATGTGAAAAGGCCGTATTCATCCCTTTCTTTACGTGTTAAAAACCAGAATCCCTAATGAACTGAGTCACCAGCCAAAGAGAAGTCTGAGCCACCGGGGCAATGCATACTCTGGAACTTGTCACCTGCAAATGCTGATGGGATAAGAATGCGCCTGTTTGCTTTCTCCTTTATTTGAACTCGGTGAGAAGGAACTCACCAGCAACAGTATCTCTTGAAGATTTCACTGATATATGAGGGCGCTTTCCTAGCTCAGTTTTGACATGGATTGAATCAACACCTTATTATATTTACTGCTTGCTTTCCTAAGTTTTTACAGGCAGACAACATCACTGTTGCACAACACATTGGCTATTTAATCCAGTTGGGCTCATATTCTGTCTGTTCCTCCCTCATTAGCTAGAGCAATCGTCACCCAGCCTTCTCTAGTGTTCTGCGAGATCAAATTATCGCTCATTATTTCCTCCTAATTGCAGAGGAAGAACCTCACACCTATAGCAAAACAAGCTTCCCTGAAACACCCACATCCTTCCAGCATGGATTCCCAGTTTCACCTTTCAGTACAGCTCCTTTTTGGAGTGTTTCAGTCAGTTCCTTGAAGAGTTAAACTGGAAATAATCTTTAATACAAGAATGCTGTTGAAAGAACCACCTATGCGTGCAAAGCTACTCGGTAAGACAGGCCACATCGCCCGGGGGAGGATGGCAGAGAGAACACTTGAAAGCACCCTCAGCTCGGACTAAACAGGTATTAAGCTTGTCAGGATTTTCTGTACATACTCCAGTCTATCAGAACAACAGAATACGGATTTCACGGGGCATCCCTGCCACTAAACCCAGGTATTTAGTGGCAGGTGTACCTTCAAAGGAAACTATTTTACGTCACCCCTTTCACATATATTGCGCTGGAAACTAAGGAAAAGCTGCCGGGCTTTGCTTTCATCCAACTGCAACTGACAAAAACGGCGCAGTTTTAAAATTCATGGTAAAACTCCTTAGAGGAGGCGGTGCTCCGTGTGCCCTTTGAAAGTGTTAGAACAGAGACACCTCCCAGAGCCGGGCAGGTTTAGCACACACCGCCGCCAAGAGCTCCCGAAACTCTGCCGGCCGAGGTCGGGAATAGCTGCCCCGAGAGCTCGCAGGCACTCTGACCCGCAAACAAGGCGGACACCATCTTCCTCTGCGAGCCCGGGCACTGCAAGGCACAGCCACCCGCACCCCAGAAGAGGCACGGCTCAAACCAACTTTAAGAACTTCGTACTATTAAAAACAAAACAAACACCCAACCAACCAAAAAAAAAAATAAAAGAAAGAAAAAGAAGAAGAGAAGAAGAAAAGCAGGACCCAGACGAAGTGCCCATTTAGCCCGCGGGAGGGCGGGGAAGCCTCATCCCGCAGCAGTGGGGCGAAGGAAAAGCCCCGGGCGCTGCGGGCCCCCTCCACCCCGCGCTGCTGCCGGGGCCCCGCGGCCCCCCCGGCCCTGGCTCGGCTCCAGCGGGCCCGTCTAACAAGTTGATCCCGGCGTGAAAGAGGAAGAAAAGGAAAACCTGGGAGGGGGAGGGGAAGCCCCTGCGCGGCCGCGGAGCCCGGACCGAGCGGGGGAAGGCGGGCAGGGAATGCCGGAGGGAAGGAGAGTCGCCTCCCGCCCCCCTCCACGGTCGCGGGATCCATTTTCCCTCCCGCTGCCCCGCTCCAACTTTCCGCTCGCCGCGGCCCGGGACTCACCGGCATCATCTTGGAGCCGAACCGCATGGGGGCGGCCGGTGCCGGCCCCGCCACCCGGAGCGGGGAGCGGCGGCCCGGGGGGCGGAGGGGCTGGGCTACCGCCGGGACGACCTGTTGCGGGAGGCACCCGGCTCGGCCCAGCCTCGCCGCCCGCCCTCCGCTTTGTTCCCACCGGGAGCCGCTCTCCCACCGCCGCCTCCGCTCCGAAACTAACCCCGGCCCGGCGAGGAGGAGCCGCCGCGCCCCGCCCGCCGCCCACCCCCGGGAGGGGCCGGCCCACCCCTTGCCCCCGCCGGGGCTGCCGGCCCGGAGCTCCACGAGGGAGGTCAGACCTGCCGGGGCTCGGCACTCAGCGGGGGCTGTGATAATACGAGATCCGTGGGAGTCCCCACGGGTCACCTCCTCCTGCGCGCCGCTCCCAAACGCGCGGGTTTCGGGGCCCCGCGGAGGGCAGCGGCACACGCAGCACGGTTTTCCCTGGATCGGCAGCGCGGGTGGAAGCCACCGGCCAAGGTCACAGCAGAGCCTCCCCTAGCCTGATCTGCGAGCCCCTGCCGTCCCTGCTGCCTCAGACAGACCGTCCTACAGATGCCTTTTAGCTCCTCGTGTACACAGTCAATGGAGCATCCCTGCCCGAGGCACGTTTTATGTTTTTTGTTATTTTTGGTTGGACCTGGTGAGTCGATCAAGTCACACCTCACTGAGATGACAAAGTCTTAGTTGGGCTGTCCAATAAACATCTCCACGAATCTTTTGCACCCACTTAAGAGGTGGAGGGAAAAAGTTCTCCCTTCTTTGGAGCAGTGTGCAGGACACCCATTTCAAACCCAGGCATTTTGCTAGCAGCGCTTCAGAAGCTCACGCAAGGCTTGGAAAAAAAAGTATTTTCAATCGGCACCGTTACAGGGCTCTCTCGCCAGGAAAACCAGCCCCATCTATTTTTCCTACTCGTATTAAAATCTTCGCAGTAATTAGGCAGGATAAAAGCGGAGGGGATTAGAAGTTC
Source organism: Hypocryptadius cinnamomeus (assembly GCA_013400635.1). Taxonomy (NCBI): domain Eukaryota; kingdom Metazoa; phylum Chordata; class Aves; order Passeriformes; family Zosteropidae; genus Hypocryptadius; species Hypocryptadius cinnamomeus. The sequence continues at coordinate 111,835 of VYZP01025162.1, forward strand.
CCAGATGAAGGAAGAGCAAAACACGAACCTAATTTTTATACAAACATCTATTTTTCTAAAGCAGTAAAGAAACTTTGAGAGCATTAAAGGAGCTTTGAGAGCCCCTTCCCCCAGGAACTCCTAGGCGGTAAGCAAGCACTGTGTAATACAATATTGCTGCAGGAGGGATAGAATCCCCGCCGAACCGGACCGTGTTCGTGCCGATCCCGCATCCCCCCCACTCCCCGCGCTCCTCGCCCCCGCGCCCCGGCCGGCCAATGAGGAGGCGCCGCCCCCTGCATGACGTCATCTCCTCCGGCGCCCATTGGGCGCCTCACGAACACAGCGCGGTGTCTCCTGGCAACGCCGTGACGTCACGGCCCCGCCCCGGCCGCGTCCCGGGCAGCGGCTCCCCCGTTGTCCCGGCGGAAAACGGGAGTCTCCAGCGGGGCTGCTGCCTTGTGCCCCTGCGGCTGTTGGACGAACCGCGAGTAAAGAGCTGCCAAAGCCCAAACGCCGCGGATATCCCACCGGCTGAGCGGGATCTGTGAATTCCAGCTCTGTCCCGATTTGCGCCCGTTCCGATTCGCTTCTCCAGTGCCCGCATGCATGGGTCAACCTATGCACGGAAGGTTTACAAAGCCACTTATAAAAGCCAAAGCTTTCATTTGCTAGATTTTTTAAAACTCAGACTTTAGATTTATGTTACAGGATAAAAATGTTACAGGTCAAAGCAAGTGGCAATGGAGAACTGAAATTCTTAGAATCGCAGAGTAACAGAACCACTGAGTTTGGAAGATCATTGAGTTCAATCATTAACCCAACAGTGCCACGTCTGCCACTAAACCACGTCCCTAAGCACCACATCTCCATGTCCTGTGAACACTTCGAGGGAGGGTGACTGCCTCACTTCCCTGGGCAGACTTTGAGTTAAGACATTTCAGTAAAGACATTTTTCCTAATCCCCAATCTAAACCTCTTCTGATGCAACTTGAGGCCATGTCCTCTTGCCCTATCACTTGTTACTTGGGAGAAAAGACCGCTTACCACCTGGCTACAACCTCCTTTCAGGGAGCTGTAGAGCACAACGAGGTCCCTCTGATCATCCTTTTCTCCAGGCTAAACACCCCCCAGTCCCACCTCAGAAGCCTTGGTGCTCCAGACCCTCCACCAGCTTTGTTGTCCCTCTTTGGATACACTCCAGCAAACGATGCTGCAAATCCCTGCTGAATTTTTAGAAGCATGCAGTTGGTAAGGGATAAAATCAGGAGTGTGATCTTTTAATGTACTCCCTAAATACAGACACAAATAATTCTAATAATTAGAATATTAAAATAACAATTTAAAGCCCATAAAATAAACCTGGAAATGGTTAAGTAAAAATCAAGTAGAAAAGGTGTTTCAGATGAGTGTGTGTGCGAGGTAGCCAAATTTTGCTAGCACAAGCCTCTTGCAGGCCAATCCACAGAAATCTCCTTTGGCTCAAGTTCTAACTTTGACATCTTCCACTCAGAACTCCAACCCCATCCCTGCTAAGGAAATGAAGCTCCAAGGGGTGCACCTATTTATTTCCAGTTCTGTGCAGGCTCTGTGACTCATACACTGCAATGAAGGCTCTCAGTGCCATCTGGTCTCACACTGAAGATCCCAGCTCCTCTCCAGCAGAGGGGACAGTGCTGGCCAGGTTTGCAGCTAAAGTGGGGCCAAAACCACTTGTACCAACGCCTATCTCAGCAGCACTGCTCGCCCTCCCTACAGCACCTCACATTCCTGCCTCTCACAGCTACTCAGACATGATTTCACTAGAGAAGCATGGCATGAATTTCTCACAACAGGTTATTAATTACAGGACAGACTTTCTGGTTTATCAGCAGAGAGTTGATGGTTCCCCCAGAGAGGGCAGAAGTATGTATGGGAGGGTTTCTGACCACAGGTTCAACCTCCAGAGTGTCGACAGTTGGAGATCACTGAGTCATGCGCAGGAGCATTGGCAAGGGGCAGCAGCTCCCAGTCCTGCATACACAGAGCTGTCAGAAAAAGGAAGAGGAGATCCACAGGATCTGGAGCCAATGGCATGGACAGCTGGAGCTCTGCACCTCTTCCCTGGTTCCCACTACTTTTGGTGGCCTAAGCAGAGCATGCTGCGTTTGACTAAGGCCACATGCAGTTCCCTAGAAGTAATCACAGCAAGGGTTCTGATGCCTTAGGTTTCAGCTTTTATATTTTTCAGATTCTGTACTGCTTTTGTGTGTAGTTCTGAGCATCATACTAAAGGATAGTAAGTTCTCTTCACCAGGTAGGTAGACAAAACAATTCCTTCTATAGCTGGGGACCAAGGANAGGGACTAAGGAAAACCGATCCAAATTTCAGGCCCAAGAGCATAAACAACATGGACTGAAGAGAGAAAAACAAGAAGGATGGGACTTTATGGGCTGGAGCTGTAATTGGACAATTAACTCCAATATGTTAATGGACCAGAACTTATAAAAGTGAGAGACCTTCTGACTGGTTGTCCATTTTGGGTTCATCTTGGGTGTAGCCCTGGCTGGGCTCTTGTGCTGCCCAATGTGGATCCATTGAGGCCTTTTAAAAAATACCTACTTTATTCTTTAACTCCCTCTAGCCTCTGTTCTAGGTCAGTCTTCACAAGGCATCAGTTCAAGGGGAGCTCATACTCCTGGAATGGCTAAAAAAGTATCCAAGAAAAGGAAAAAAAGTCCACAAAACCACTAAACAGAAATGTAGCAGAATTATTATTCTTTCCACAGGAGATCAACTCGATCTCAACCACAGAAACCTGCAGTAGCAGAGACATTATAGACAGTATTGGTAATGATAATCAGTAGAAATAAGCATCATCATCTTTTCTTGTCATTAGTCATCCCATACAATGGGATCTGTAGGACAGGGCTGGAAAAACACTGCTGTGTTTCATGCTCTCAGCACGCTACTTAGAACTCAAAAACTCCAAATAATTCCTTCAGTGCTCTATTCAAGCAATTTTAATAGTGACATCACATCCTCTGCTCTACCAGACGGCCCAGAACTACTTCCAGACCAGACAAGTCCCCTTTTACAGTCCTGACAAAAATTTGGAGGATTATCAGGTGACATTCCTTTTGCAAGTACTCATAAGAATTTAAAGGGGGCGGGGGAAGCTCTACCTTTTGGTTGTTTTTAATAAACCCTTCAATTCTTCAGCAAAAAGCTGCTTCTAAGGCAGTCATTTCAGAGGGTGTTTGACATAAATCAAGAGAGCAGCAGCAGCAATAGAAGAGGTACAGGAGGGCAGCTGGGTTAGATTTGCTGTCCACTGCCACCTACTGTTAAAACTCCACCAAGTCAGACTTGTGAGCTCTAATTCCCCAAGGATATGATTTAAGAGCCCAGAAGGAAGGAAAAGCTTTGGAATTGAGATTGCTGTGGAGAAAACAAAAAAAAAAAAAAAAAAAAAA